>OX393581.1:8992428-9187631 GCA_947652605.1 Elmis aenea | reverse complement strand
AGAGGCGATGGATAAACTGTTCCTGTGATATACAAATTAATAATTAAATTGTTCCAGAAATTAGTCGCTCAAGGAACATATGTATTAACTAATGCACGGTATTTTTAGGAAATTATTAAAAATTAAAACCAGCTCATTGAAAGACATATGCAAAACAATTGTATTCCTGTAAAGAGGCGATGGATAAACTGTTCCTGTGATATACAAATCAATAATTAAAATTGTTTAGAAATAGTCGCTCAAGGAACATATTATGTATTAACTAAAGCACGGTATTTTTAGGAAATTATTAAAAATTAAAACCAGCTCATTGAAAGACATATGCAAAACAAATGTAATCCTGCAAAGAGGCGATGGATAAACTGTTCCTGTGATATACAAATCAATAATTAAAATTGTTTAGAAATAGTCGCTCAAGGAACATTTGTATTAACTAAAGCACGGTATTTTTAGGAAATTATTAAAAATTAAAACCAGCTCATTGAAAGACATATGCAAAACAATTGTATTCATGTAAAAAGGCGATGGATAAACTGTTCCTGTGATATACAAATCAATAATTAAAATTGTTTAGAAATAGTCGCACAAGGAACATATGTATTAACTAAAGCACGGTATTTTTAGGAAATTATTAAAAATTAATACCAGCTCATTGAAAGACATATGCAAAACAATTGTATTCATGTAAAGAGGCGATTGATAAACTGCTCCTGTGATATACAAATCAATAAATGAAATTGTTTCGAAATAGTAGCACAAGGAACATATGTATTAACTAAAGCACGGTATTTTTAGGAAATTATTAAAAATTAAAACCAGCTCATTGAAAGACATATGTAAAACAATTTTATTCATGTAAAAAGGCGATGGATAAACTGTTCCTGTGATATACAAATCAATAATTAAAATTGTTTAGAAATAGTCGCACAAGGAACATATGTATTAACTAAAGCACGGTATTTTTAGGAAATTATTAAAAATTAATACCAGCTCATTGAAAGACATATGCAAAACAATTGTATTCATGTAAAGAGGCGATAGATAAACTATTTCTGTGATATACAAATCAATAATTAAAATTGTTTCGAAATAGTCGCACAAGGAACATATGTATTAACTAATGCACGGTATTTTTAGGAAATTATTAAAAATTAAAACCAGCTCATTGAAAGACATATGCAAAACAATTGTATTCATGTAAAGAGGCGATGGATAAACTGTTCCTGTCATATACAAATCAATAATTGAAATTGTTTCGAAATAGTCGCACAAGGAACATATGTATTAACTAAAGCACGGTATTTTTAGGAAATTATTAAAAATTAAAACCAGCTCATTGAAAGACATATGCAAAACAATTGTATTCATGTAAAGAGGCGATGGATAAACTGTTCCTGTGATATACATACAAATCAATAATTAAAATTGTTCAGAAATAGTCGCTCAAAGAACATATGTATTAACTAATGCACGGTATTTTTAGGAAATTATTAAAAATTAAAACCAGCTCATTGAAAGACATATGCAAAACAATTGTATTCCTGTAAAGAGGCGATGGATAAACTGTTCCTGTGATATACAAATCAATAATTAAAATTGTTTAGAAATAGTCGCACAAGGAACATATGTATTAACTAAAGCACGGTATTTTTAGGAAATTATTAAAAATTAAAACCAGCTCATTGAAAGACATATGCAAAACAATTGTATTCCTGTAAAGAGGCGATGGATAAACTGTTCCTGTGATATACAAATCAATAATTAAAATTGTTTAGAAATAGTCGCTCAAGGAACATATGTATTAACTAAAGCACGGTATTTTTAGGAAATTATTAAAAATTAAAACCAGCTCATTGAAAGACATATGCAAAACAATTGTATTCCTGTAAAGAGGCGATGGATAAACTGTTCCTGTGATATACAAATCAATAATTAAAATTGTTTAGAAATAGTCGCTCAAGGAACATATGTATTAACTAAAGCACGGTATTTTTAGGAAATTATTAAAAATTAAAACCAGCTCATTGAAAGACATATGCAAAACCATTGTATTCATGTAAAGAGGCGATGGATAAACTGTTCCTGTGATATACAAATCAATAATTAAAATTGTTTAGAAATAGTCGCTCAAGGAACATATGTATTAACTAATGCATGGTATTTTTAGGAAATTATTAAAAATTAAAACCAGCTCATTGAAAGACATATGCAAAAAAATTGTATTCCTGTAAAGAGGCGATGGATAAACTGTTCCTGTGATATACAAATCAATAATTAAAATTGTTTAGAAATAGTCGCTCAAGGAACATATGTATTAACTAAAGCACGGTATTTTTAGGAAATTATTAAAAATTAAAACCAGCTCATTGAAAGACATATGCAAAACAATTGTATTCATGTAAAGAGGCGATGGATAAACTGTTCCTGTCATATACAAATCAATAAATGAAATTGTTTCGAAATAGTCGCACAAGGAACATATGTATTAACTAAAGCACGGTATTTTTAGGAAATTATTAAAAATTAAAACCAGCTTATTAAAAGACATATGCAAAACAATTGTATTCATGTAAAGAGGCGATGGATAAACTGTTCCTGTGATATACAAATCAATAATTAAAATTGTTTAGAAATAGTCGCTCAAGGAACATATGTATTAACTAAAGCACGGTATTTTTAGGAAATTATTAAAAATTAAAACCAGCTCATTGAAAGACATATGCAAAACAATTGTATTCCTGTAAAGAGGCGATGGATAAACTGTTCCTGTCATATACAAATCAATAATTAAAATTGTTTAGAAATAGTCGCTCAAGGAACATATGTATTAACTAAAGCATGGTATTTTTAGGAAATTATTAAAAATTAAAACCAGCTCATTGAAAGACATATGCAAAACAATTGTATTCCTGTAAAGAGGCGATGGATAAACTGTTCCTGTCATATACAAATCAATAATTAAAATTGTTTAGAAATAGTCGCTCAAGGAACATATGTACTAACTAAAGCACGGTATTTTTAGGAAATTATTAAAAATTAAAACCAGCTCATTGAAAGACATATGCAAAACAATTGTATTCATGTAAAGAGGCGATGGATAAACTGTTCCTGTGATATACAAATCAATAATTGAAATTGTTTCGAAATAGTCGCACAAGGAACATATGTATTAACTAAAGCACGGTATTTTTAGGAAATTATTAAAAATTAATGCCAGCTCATTGAAAGACATATGCAAAACAATTGTATTTATGTAAAGAGGCGATGGATAAACTGTTTCTGTGATATACAAATCAATAATTAAAATTGTTTAGAAATAGTCGCTCAAGGAACATATGTATTAACTAAAGCACGGTATTTTTAGGAAATTATTAAAAATTAAAACCAGCTCATTGAAAGACATATGCAAAACAATTGTATTCATGTAAAGAGGCGATGGATAAACTGTTCCTGTGATATACAAATCAATAATTAAAATTGTTTAGAAATAGTCGCTCAAGGAACATATGTATTAACTAAAGCACGGTATTTTTAGGAAATTATTAAAAATTAAAACCAGCTCATTGAAAGACATATGCAAAACAATTGTATTCATGTAAAGAGGCGATGGATAAACTGTTCCTGTCATATACAAATCAATAATTAAAATCGTTTAGAAATAGTCGCTCAAGGAACATATGTATTAACTAAAGCACGGTATTTTTAGGAAATTATTAAAAATTAAAACCAGCTCATTGAAAGACATATGCAAAACAATTGTATTCATGTAAAGAGGCGATGGATAAACTGTTCCTGTGATATACAAATCAATAATTAAAATTGTTCAGAAATAGTCGCTCAAGGAACATATGTATTAACTAATGCACGGTATTTTTAGGAAATTATTAAAAATTAAAACCAGCTCATTGAAAGACATATGCAAAACCAATGTATTCCTGTAAAGAGGCGATGGATAAACTGTTCCTGTGATATACAAATCAATAATTAAAATTGTTTAGAAATAGTCGCTCAAGGAACATATGTATTAACTAAAGCACGGTATTTTTAGGAAATTATTAAAAATTAAAACCAGCTCATTGAAAGACATATGCAAAACAATTGTATTCATGTAAAGAGGCGATGGATAAACTGTTCCTGTCATATACAAATCAATAATTGAAATTGTTTCGAAATAGTCGCACAAGGAACATATGTATTAACTAAAGCACGGTATTTTTAGGAAATTATTAAAAATTAATACCAGCTCATTGAAAGACATATGCAGAACAATTGTATTCATGTAAAGAGGCGATGGATAAACTGTTTCTGTGATATACAAATCAATAATTAAAATTGTTTAGAAATAGTCGCTCAAGGAACATATGTATTAACTAAAGCACGGTATTTTTAGGAAATTATTAAAAAATAAAACCAGCTCATTGACATATGCAAAACAATTGTATTCATGTAAAGAAGCGATGGATAAACTGTTCCTGTCATATACAAATCAATAATTGAAATTGTTTCGAAATAGTCGCACAAGGAACATATGTATTAACTAAAGCACGGTATTTTTAGGAAATTATTAAAAATTAAAACCAGCTCATTGAAAGACATATGCAAAACAATTTTATTCATGTAAAAAGGCGATGGATAAACTGTTCCTGTCATATACAAATCAATAATTGAAATTGTTTCGAAATAGTCGCACAAGGAACATATGTATTAACTAAAGCACGGTATTTTTAGGAAATTAGTAAAAATTAAAACCAGCTCTTTGCAAGACATATGCAAAACAATTGTATTCATGTAAAGAGGCGATGGATAAACTGTTTCTGTGATATACAAATCAATAATTAAAATTGTTCAGAAATAGTCGCTCAAGGAACATATGTATTAACTAAAGCACGGTATTTTTAGGAAATTATTAAAAATTAAAACCAGCTCATTGAAAGACATATGCAAAACAATTGTATTCCTGTAAAGAGGCGATGGATAAACTGTTTCTGTGATATACAAATCAATAATTAAAATTGTTCAGAAATAGTCGCTCAAGGAACATATGTATTAACTAAAGCACGGTATTTTTAGGAAATTTTTAAAAATTAAAACCAGCTCATTGAAAGACATATGCAAAACAATTGTATTCCTGTAAAGAGGCGATGGATAAACTGTTTCTGTGATATACAAATCAATAATTAAAATTGTTCAGAAATAGTCGCTCAAGGAACATATGTATTAACTAAAGCACGGTATTTTTAGGAAATTATTAAAAATTAAAACCAGCTCATTGAAAGACATATGCAAAACAATTGTATTCCTGTAAAGAGGCGATGGATAAACTGTTTCTGTGACATACAAATCAATAATTAAAATTGTTTCGAAATAGTCGCTCAAGGAACATATGTATTAACTAAAGCACGGTATTTTTAGGAAATTAGTAAAAATTAAAACCAGCTCATTGAAAGACATATGCAAAACAATTGTATTTATGTAGAGAGGCGATGGATAAACTGTTCCTGTGATATACAAATCAATAATTAAAATTTTTTAGAAATAGTCGCTCAAGGAACATATGTATTAACTAAAGCACGGTATTTTTAGGAAATTATTAAAAATTAAAACCAGCTCATTAAAAGACATATGCAAAACAATTGTATACATGTAAAGAAGCGATGGATAAACTGTTCCTGTGATATACAAATCAATAATTAAAATTGTTTAGAAATAGTCGCTCAAGGAACATATGTATTAACTAAAGCACGGTATTTTTAGGAAATTATTAAAAATTAAAACCAGCTCATTGAAAGACATATGCAAAACAATTGTATTCATGTAAAAAGGCGATGGATAAACTGTTCCTGTGATATACAAATCAATAATTAAAATTGTTTAGAAATAGTCGCACAAGGAAAATATGTATTAACTAATGCACGGTATTTTTAGGAAATTATTAAAAATTAAAACCAGCTCATTGAAAGACATATGCAAAACAATTGTATTTATGTAAAGAGGCGATGGATAAACTGTTCCTGTGATATACAAATCAATAATTGAAATTGTTTCGAAATAGTCGCTCAAGGAACATATGTATTAACTAAAGCACGGTATTTTTAGGAAATTAGTAAAAATTAAAACCAGCTCATTGAAAGACATATGCAAAACAATTGTATTTATGTAAAGAGGCGATGGATAAACTGTTCCTGTGATATACAAATCAATAATTAAAATTTTTTAGAAATAGTCGCTCAAGGAACATATGTATTAACTAAAGCACGGTATTTTTAGGAAATTATTAAAAATTAAAACCAGCTCATTAAAAGACATATGCAAAACAATTGTATTCATGTAAAGAAGCGATGGATAAACTGTTCCTGTGATATACAAATCAATAATTAAAATTGTTTAGAAATAGTCGCTCAAGGAACATATGTATTAACTAAAGCACGGTATTTTTAGGAAATTATTAAAAATTAAAACCAGCTCATTGAAAGACATATGCAAAACAATTGTATTCCTGTAAAGAGGTGATGGATAAACTGTTCCTGTGATATACAAATCAATAATTAAAATTGTTTAGAAATAGTCGCTCAAGGAACATATGTATTAACTAAAGCACGGTATTTTTAGGAAATTATTAAAAATTAAAACCAGCTCATTGAAAGACATATGCAAAACAATTGTATTCCTGTAAAGAGGCGATGGATAAACTGTTCCTGTGATATACAAATCAATAATTAAAATTGTTTAGAAATAGTCGCTCAAGGAACATTTGTATTAACTAAAGCACGGTATTTTTAGGAAATTATTAAAAATTAAAACCAGCTTATTAAAAGACATATGCAAAACAATTGTATTCATGTAAAAAGGCGATGGATAAACTGTTCCTGTGATATACAAATCAATAATTAAAATTGTTTAGAAATAGTCGCACAAGGAACATATGTATTAACTAATGGTGCCTGTACACCTGAGAGTAAAGTACTCTCGAGAGTAGCGTCGCCAAGGATACAGCCCCTGAGAGTAACTCGCGATTGGCTGTATCCTTGGCGACGCTACTCTCGAGAGTACTTTACTCTCAGGTGTACAGGCACCATAAAGCACGGTATTTTTAGGAAATTATTAAAAATTAATACCAGCTCATTGAAAGACATATGCAAAACAATTGTTTTCATGTAAAGAGGCGATTGATAAACTGTTCCTGTGATATACAAATCAATAATTGAAATTGTTTCGAAATAGTAGCACAAGGAACATATGTATTAACTAAAGCACGGTATTTTTAGGAAATTATTAAAAATTAAAACCAGCTCATTGAAAGACAAATGCAAAACAATTGTATTCCTGTAAAGAGGCGATGGATAAACTGTTCCTGTGATATACAAATCAATAATTAAAATTGTTTAGAAATAGTCGCTCAAGGAACATATGTATTAACTAAAGCACGGTATTTTTAGGAAATTATTAAAAATTAAAACCAGCTCATTGAAAGACTTATGCAAAACAATTGTATTCATGTAAAGAGGCAATGGATAAACTGTTCCTGTCATATACAAATCAATAATTGAAATTGTTTCGAAATAGTCGCACAAGGAACATATGTATTAACTAAAGCACGGTATTTTTAGGAAATTATTAAAAATTAATACCAGCTCATTAAAAGACATATGCTAAACAATTGTATTCATGTAAAGAGGCGATGGATAAACTGTTCCTGTGATATACAAATCAATAATTAAAATTGTTTCGAAATTGTCGCTCAAGGAACATATGTATTAACTAAAGCACGGTATTTTTAGGAAATTATTAAAAATTAATGCCAGCTCATTGAAAGACATATGCAAAACAATTGTATTCATGTAAAGAGGCGATGGATAAACTGTTCCTGTGATATACAAATCAATAATTAAAATTGTTCAGAAATAGTCGCTCAAGGAACATATGTATTAACTAATGCACGGTATTTTTAGGAAATTATTAAAAATTAAAACCAGCTCATTGAAAGACATATGCAAAACCAATGTATTCCTGTAAAGAGGCGATGGATAAACTGTTCCTGTGATATACAAATCAATAATTACAATTGTTTAGAAATAGTCGCTCAAGGAACATATGTATTAACTAAAGCACGGTATTTTTAGGAAATTATTAAAAATTAAAACCAGCTCACTGAAAGACATATGCAAAACAATTGTATTCATGTAAAGAGGCGATGGATAAACTGTTCCTGTGATATACAAATCAATAATAGAAATTGTTTCGAAATAGTCGCACAAGGAACATATGTATTAACTAAAGCACGGTATTTTTAGGAAATTATTAAAAATTAATACCAGCTCATTAAAAGACATATGCTAAACAATTGTATTCATGTAAAGAGGCGATGGATAAACTGTTCCTGTGATATACAAATCAATAATTAAAATTGTTTCGAAATTGTCGCTCAAGGAACATATGTATTAACTAAAGCACGGTATTTTTAGGAAATTATTAAAAATTAAAACCAGCTCACTGAAAGACATATGCAAAACAATTGTATTCATGTAAAGAGGCGATGGATAAACTGTTCCTGTGATATACAAATCAATAATAGAAATTGTTTCGAAATAGTCGCACAAGGAACATATGTATTAACTAAAGCACGGTATTTTTAGGAAATTAGTAAAAATTTAAACCAGCTCTTTGAAAGACATTCGCATAACAATTGTATTTATGTAAAGAGGCGATGGATAAACTGTTTCTGTGATATACAAATCAATAATTAAAAATGTTCAGAAATAGTCGCTCAAGAAACATATGTATTAACTAAAGCACGGTATTTTTAGGAAATTATTAAAAATTAATACCAGCTCATTGAAAGACATATGCAAAACAATTGTATTCATGTAAAGAGGCGATGGATAAACTGTTCCTGTGATATACAAATCAATAATTGAAATTGTTTCGAAATAGTCGCACAAGGAACATATGTATTAACTAAAGCACGGTATTTTTAGGAAATTATTAAAGATTAAAACCAGCTCATTGAAAGACATATGCAAAACTATTTTATTCATGTAAAGAGGCGATGGATAAACTGTTCCTGTGATATACAAATCAATAATTAAAATTGTTTAGAAATAGTCGCACAAGGAACATATGTATTAACTAAAGCACGGTATTTTTAGGAAATTATTAAAAATTAATACCAGCTCATTGAAAGACATATGCAAAACAATTGTATTCATGTAAAGAGGCGATGGATAAACTGTTCCTGTGATATACAAATCAATAATTGAAATTGTTTCGAAATAGTCGCACAAGGAACATATGTATTAACTAATGCACGGTATTTTTAGGAAATTATTAAAAATTAAAACCAGCTCATTGAAAGACATATGCAAAACAATTGTATTCATGTAAAGAGGCGATGGATAAACTGTTCCTGTGATATACAAATCAATAATTGAAATTGTTTCGAAATAGTCGCACAAGGAACATATGTATTAACTAAAGCACGGTATTTTTAGGAAATTATTAAAGATTAAAACCAGCTCATTGAAAGACATATGCAAAACTATTTTATTCATGTAAAGAGGCGATGGATAAACTGTTCCTGTGATATACAAATCAATAATTAAAATTGTTTAGAAATAGTCGCACAAGGAACATATGTATTAACTAAAGCACGGTATTTTTAGGAAATTATTAAAAATTAATACCAGCTCATTGAAAGACATATGCAAAACAATTGTATTCATGTAAAGAGGCGATGGATAAACTGTTCCTGTGATATACAAATCAATAATTAAAATTGTTTAGAAATAGTCGCACAAGGAACATATGTATTAACTAAAGCACGGTATTTTTAGGAAATTATTAAAAATTAATACCAGCTCATTGAAAGACATATGCAAAACAATTGTATTCATGTAAAGAGGCGATGGATAAACTGTTCCTGTGATATACAAATCAATAATTGAAATTGTTTCGAAATAGTCGCACAAGGAACATATGTATTAACTAAAGCACGGTATTTTTAGGAAATTATTAAAGATTAAAACCAGCTCATTGAAAGACATATGCAAAACTATTTTATTCATGTAAAGAGGCGATGGATAAACTGTTCCTGTGATATACAAATCAATAATTAAAATTGTTTAGAAATAGTCGCACAAGGAACATATGTATTAACTAAAGCACGGTATTTTTAGGAAATTATTAAAAATTAATACCAGCTCATTGAAAGACATATGCAAAACAATTGTATTCATGTAAAGAGGCGATGGATAAACTGTTCCTGTGATATACAAATCAATAATTGAAATTGTTTCGAAATAGTCGCACAAGGAACATATGTATTAACTAATGCACGGTATTTTTAGGAAATTATTAAAAATTAAAACCAGCTCATTGAAAGACATATGCAAAACAATTGTATTCATGTAAAGAGGCGATGGATAAACTGTTTCTGTCATATAGAAATCAATAATTGAAATTGTTTCGAAATAGTCGCACAAGGAACATATGTATTAACTAAAGCACGGTATTTTTAGGAAATTATTAAAAATTAAAACCAGCTCATTGAAGGACATATGCAAAACAATTGTATTCATGTAAAGAGGCGATGGATAAACTGTTCCTGTGATATACAAATTAATAATTAAAATTGTTCAGAAATAGTCGCTCAAGGAACATATGTATTAACTAATGCACGGTATTTTTAGGAAATTATTAAAAATTAAAACCAGCTCATTGAAAGACATATGCAAAACAATTGTATTCCTGTAAAGAGGCGATGGATAAACTGTTCCTGTGATATACAAATCAATAATTAAAATTGTTTAGAAATAGTCGCTCAAGGAACATATTATGTATTAACTAAAGCACGGTATTTTTAGGAAATTATTAAAAATTAAAACCAGCTCATTGAAAGACATATGCAAAACAAATGTAATCCTGCAAAGAGGCGATGGATAAACTGTTCCTGTGATATACAAATCAATAATTAAAATTGTTTAGAAATAGTCGCTCAAGGAACATTTGTATTAACTAAAGCACGGTATTTTTAGGAAATTATTAAAAATTAAAACCAGCTCATTGAAAGACATATGCAAAACAATTGTATTCATGTAAAAAGGCGATGGATAAACTGTTCCTGTGATATACAAATCAATAATTAAAATTGTTTAGAAATAGTCGCACAAGGAACATATGTATTAACTAAAGCACGGTATTTTTAGGAAATTATTAAAAATTAATACCAGCTCATTGAAAGACATATGCAAAACAATTGTATTCATGTAAAGAGGCGATTGATAAACTGCTCCTGTGATATACAAATCAATAAATGAAATTGTTTCGAAATAGTAGCACAAGGAACATATGTATTAACTAAAGCACGGTATTTTTAGGAAATTATTAAAAATTAAAACCAGCTCATTGAAAGACATATGTAAAACAATTTTATTCATGTAAAAAGGCGATGGATAAACTGTTCCTGTGATATACAAATCAATAATTAAAATTGTTTAGAAATAGTCGCACAAGGAACATATGTATTAACTAAAGCACGGTATTTTTAGGAAATTATTAAAAATTAATACCAGCTCATTGAAAGACATATGCAAAACAATTGTATTCATGTAAAGAGGCGATAGATAAACTATTTCTGTGATATACAAATCAATAATTAAAATTGTTTCGAAATAGTCGCACAAGGAACATATGTATTAACTAATGCACGGTATTTTTAGGAAATTATTAAAAATTAAAACCAGCTCATTGAAAGACATATGCAAAACAATTGTATTCATGTAAAGAGGCGATGGATAAACTGTTCCTGTCATATACAAATCAATAATTGAAATTGTTTCGAAATAGTCGCACAAGGAACATATGTATTAACTAAAGCACGGTATTTTTAGGAAATTATTAAAAATTAAAACCAGCTCATTGAAAGACATATGCAAAACAATTGTATTCATGTAAAGAGGCGATGGATAAACTGTTCCTGTGATATACATACAAATCAATAATTAAAATTGTTCAGAAATAGTCGCTCAAAGAACATATGTATTAACTAATGCACGGTATTTTTAGGAAATTATTAAAAATTAAAACCAGCTCATTGAAAGACATATGCAAAACAATTGTATTCCTGTAAAGAGGCGATGGATAAACTGTTCCTGTGATATACAAATCAATAATTAAAATTGTTTAGAAATAGTCGCACAAGGAACATATGTATTAACTAAAGCACGGTATTTTTAGGAAATTATTAAAAATTAAAACCAGCTCATTGAAAGACATATGCAAAACAATTGTATTCCTGTAAAGAGGCGATGGATAAACTGTTCCTGTGATATACAAATCAATAATTAAAATTGTTTAGAAATAGTCGCTCAAGGAACATATGTATTAACTAAAGCACGGTATTTTTAGGAAATTATTAAAAATTAAAACCAGCTCATTGAAAGACATATGCAAAACAATTGTATTCCTGTAAAGAGGCGATGGATAAACTGTTCCTGTGATATACAAATCAATAATTAAAATTGTTTAGAAATAGTCGCTCAAGGAACATATGTATTAACTAAAGCACGGTATTTTTAGGAAATTATTAAAAATTAAAACCAGCTCATTGAAAGACATATGCAAAACCATTGTATTCATGTAAAGAGGCGATGGATAAACTGTTCCTGTGATATACAAATCAATAATTAAAATTGTTTAGAAATAGTCGCTCAAGGAACATATGTATTAACTAATGCATGGTATTTTTAGGAAATTATTAAAAATTAAAACCAGCTCATTGAAAGACATATGCAAAAAAATTGTATTCCTGTAAAGAGGCGATGGATAAACTGTTCCTGTGATATACAAATCAATAATTAAAATTGTTTAGAAATAGTCGCTCAAGGAACATATGTATTAACTAAAGCACGGTATTTTTAGGAAATTATTAAAAATTAAAACCAGCTCATTGAAAGACATATGCAAAACAATTGTATTCATGTAAAGAGGCGATGGATAAACTGTTCCTGTCATATACAAATCAATAAATGAAATTGTTTCGAAATAGTCGCACAAGGAACATATGTATTAACTAAAGCACGGTATTTTTAGGAAATTATTAAAAATTAAAACCAGCTTATTAAAAGACATATGCAAAACAATTGTATTCATGTAAAGAGGCGATGGATAAACTGTTCCTGTGATATACAAATCAATAATTAAAATTGTTTAGAAATAGTCGCTCAAGGAACATATGTATTAACTAAAGCACGGTATTTTTAGGAAATTATTAAAAATTAAAACCAGCTCATTGAAAGACATATGCAAAACAATTGTATTCCTGTAAAGAGGCGATGGATAAACTGTTCCTGTCATATACAAATCAATAATTAAAATTGTTTAGAAATAGTCGCTCAAGGAACATATGTATTAACTAAAGCATGGTATTTTTAGGAAATTATTAAAAATTAAAACCAGCTCATTGAAAGACATATGCAAAACAATTGTATTCCTGTAAAGAGGCGATGGATAAACTGTTCCTGTCATATACAAATCAATAATTAAAATTGTTTAGAAATAGTCGCTCAAGGAACATATGTACTAACTAAAGCACGGTATTTTTAGGAAATTATTAAAAATTAAAACCAGCTCATTGAAAGACATATGCAAAACAATTGTATTCATGTAAAGAGGCGATGGATAAACTGTTCCTGTGATATACAAATCAATAATTGAAATTGTTTCGAAATAGTCGCACAAGGAACATATGTATTAACTAAAGCACGGTATTTTTAGGAAATTATTAAAAATTAATGCCAGCTCATTGAAAGACATATGCAAAACAATTGTATTTATGTAAAGAGGCGATGGATAAACTGTTTCTGTGATATACAAATCAATAATTAAAATTGTTTAGAAATAGTCGCTCAAGGAACATATGTATTAACTAAAGCACGGTATTTTTAGGAAATTATTAAAAATTAAAACCAGCTCATTGAAAGACATATGCAAAACAATTGTATTCATGTAAAGAGGCGATGGATAAACTGTTCCTGTGATATACAAATCAATAATTAAAATTGTTTAGAAATAGTCGCTCAAGGAACATATGTATTAACTAAAGCACGGTATTTTTAGGAAATTATTAAAAATTAAAACCAGCTCATTGAAAGACATATGCAAAACAATTGTATTCATGTAAAGAGGCGATGGATAAACTGTTCCTGTCATATACAAATCAATAATTAAAATCGTTTAGAAATAGTCGCTCAAGGAACATATGTATTAACTAAAGCACGGTATTTTTAGGAAATTATTAAAAATTAAAACCAGCTCATTGAAAGACATATGCAAAACAATTGTATTCATGTAAAGAGGCGATGGATAAACTGTTCCTGTGATATACAAATCAATAATTAAAATTGTTCAGAAATAGTCGCTCAAGGAACATATGTATTAACTAATGCACGGTATTTTTAGGAAATTATTAAAAATTAAAACCAGCTCATTGAAAGACATATGCAAAACCAATGTATTCCTGTAAAGAGGCGATGGATAAACTGTTCCTGTGATATACAAATCAATAATTAAAATTGTTTAGAAATAGTCGCTCAAGGAACATATGTATTAACTAAAGCACGGTATTTTTAGGAAATTATTAAAAATTAAAACCAGCTCATTGAAAGACATATGCAAAACAATTGTATTCATGTAAAGAGGCGATGGATAAACTGTTCCTGTCATATACAAATCAATAATTGAAATTGTTTCGAAATAGTCGCACAAGGAACATATGTATTAACTAAAGCACGGTATTTTTAGGAAATTATTAAAAATTAATACCAGCTCATTGAAAGACATATGCAGAACAATTGTATTCATGTAAAGAGGCGATGGATAAACTGTTTCTGTGATATACAAATCAATAATTAAAATTGTTTAGAAATAGTCGCTCAAGGAACATATGTATTAACTAAAGCACGGTATTTTTAGGAAATTATTAAAAAATAAAACCAGCTCATTGACATATGCAAAACAATTGTATTCATGTAAAGAAGCGATGGATAAACTGTTCCTGTCATATACAAATCAATAATTGAAATTGTTTCGAAATAGTCGCACAAGGAACATATGTATTAACTAAAGCACGGTATTTTTAGGAAATTATTAAAAATTAAAACCAGCTCATTGAAAGACATATGCAAAACAATTTTATTCATGTAAAAAGGCGATGGATAAACTGTTCCTGTCATATACAAATCAATAATTGAAATTGTTTCGAAATAGTCGCACAAGGAACATATGTATTAACTAAAGCACGGTATTTTTAGGAAATTAGTAAAAATTAAAACCAGCTCTTTGCAAGACATATGCAAAACAATTGTATTCATGTAAAGAGGCGATGGATAAACTGTTTCTGTGATATACAAATCAATAATTAAAATTGTTCAGAAATAGTCGCTCAAGGAACATATGTATTAACTAAAGCACGGTATTTTTAGGAAATTATTAAAAATTAAAACCAGCTCATTGAAAGACATATGCAAAACAATTGTATTCCTGTAAAGAGGCGATGGATAAACTGTTTCTGTGATATACAAATCAATAATTAAAATTGTTCAGAAATAGTCGCTCAAGGAACATATGTATTAACTAAAGCACGGTATTTTTAGGAAATTTTTAAAAATTAAAACCAGCTCATTGAAAGACATATGCAAAACAATTGTATTCCTGTAAAGAGGCGATGGATAAACTGTTTCTGTGATATACAAATCAATAATTAAAATTGTTCAGAAATAGTCGCTCAAGGAACATATGTATTAACTAAAGCACGGTATTTTTAGGAAATTATTAAAAATTAAAACCAGCTCATTGAAAGACATATGCAAAACAATTGTATTCCTGTAAAGAGGCGATGGATAAACTGTTTCTGTGACATACAAATCAATAATTAAAATTGTTTCGAAATAGTCGCTCAAGGAACATATGTATTAACTAAAGCACGGTATTTTTAGGAAATTAGTAAAAATTAAAACCAGCTCATTGAAAGACATATGCAAAACAATTGTATTTATGTAGAGAGGCGATGGATAAACTGTTCCTGTGATATACAAATCAATAATTAAAATTTTTTAGAAATAGTCGCTCAAGGAACATATGTATTAACTAAAGCACGGTATTTTTAGGAAATTATTAAAAATTAAAACCAGCTCATTAAAAGACATATGCAAAACAATTGTATACATGTAAAGAAGCGATGGATAAACTGTTCCTGTGATATACAAATCAATAATTAAAATTGTTTAGAAATAGTCGCTCAAGGAACATATGTATTAACTAAAGCACGGTATTTTTAGGAAATTATTAAAAATTAAAACCAGCTCATTGAAAGACATATGCAAAACAATTGTATTCATGTAAAAAGGCGATGGATAAACTGTTCCTGTGATATACAAATCAATAATTAAAATTGTTTAGAAATAGTCGCACAAGGAAAATATGTATTAACTAATGCACGGTATTTTTAGGAAATTATTAAAAATTAAAACCAGCTCATTGAAAGACATATGCAAAACAATTGTATTTATGTAAAGAGGCGATGGATAAACTGTTCCTGTGATATACAAATCAATAATTGAAATTGTTTCGAAATAGTCGCTCAAGGAACATATGTATTAACTAAAGCACGGTATTTTTAGGAAATTAGTAAAAATTAAAACCAGCTCATTGAAAGACATATGCAAAACAATTGTATTTATGTAAAGAGGCGATGGATAAACTGTTCCTGTGATATACAAATCAATAATTAAAATTTTTTAGAAATAGTCGCTCAAGGAACATATGTATTAACTAAAGCACGGTATTTTTAGGAAATTATTAAAAATTAAAACCAGCTCATTAAAAGACATATGCAAAACAATTGTATTCATGTAAAGAAGCGATGGATAAACTGTTCCTGTGATATACAAATCAATAATTAAAATTGTTTAGAAATAGTCGCTCAAGGAACATATGTATTAACTAAAGCACGGTATTTTTAGGAAATTATTAAAAATTAAAACCAGCTCATTGAAAGACATATGCAAAACAATTGTATTCCTGTAAAGAGGTGATGGATAAACTGTTCCTGTGATATACAAATCAATAATTAAAATTGTTTAGAAATAGTCGCTCAAGGAACATATGTATTAACTAAAGCACGGTATTTTTAGGAAATTATTAAAAATTAAAACCAGCTCATTGAAAGACATATGCAAAACAATTGTATTCCTGTAAAGAGGCGATGGATAAACTGTTCCTGTGATATACAAATCAATAATTAAAATTGTTTAGAAATAGTCGCTCAAGGAACATTTGTATTAACTAAAGCACGGTATTTTTAGGAAATTATTAAAAATTAAAACCAGCTTATTAAAAGACATATGCAAAACAATTGTATTCATGTAAAAAGGCGATGGATAAACTGTTCCTGTGATATACAAATCAATAATTAAAATTGTTTAGAAATAGTCGCACAAGGAACATATGTATTAACTAATGGTGCCTGTACACCTGAGAGTAAAGTACTCTCGAGAGTAGCGTCGCCAAGGATACAGCCCCTGAGAGTAACTCGCGATTGGCTGTATCCTTGGCGACGCTACTCTCGAGAGTACTTTACTCTCAGGTGTACAGGCACCATAAAGCACGGTATTTTTAGGAAATTATTAAAAATTAATACCAGCTCATTGAAAGACATATGCAAAACAATTGTTTTCATGTAAAGAGGCGATTGATAAACTGTTCCTGTGATATACAAATCAATAATTGAAATTGTTTCGAAATAGTAGCACAAGGAACATATGTATTAACTAAAGCACGGTATTTTTAGGAAATTATTAAAAATTAAAACCAGCTCATTGAAAGACATATGCAAAACAATTTTATTCATGTAAAAAGGCGATGGATAAACTGTTCCTGTGATATACAAATCAATAATTAAAATTGTTTAGAAATAGTCGCACAAGGAACATATGTATTAACTAAAGCACGGTATTTTTAGGAAATTATTAAAAATTAATACCAGCTCATTGAAAGACATACGCAAAACAATTGTATTCATGTAAAGAGGCGATAGATAAACTGTTCCTGTGATATACAAATCAATAATTGAAATTGTTTCGAAATAGTCGCACAAGGAACATATGTATTAACTAATGCACGGTATTTTTAGGAAATTATTAAAAATTAAAACCAGCTCATTGAAAGACATATGCAAAACAATTGTATTCATGTAAAGAGGCGATGGATAAACTGTTCCTGTCATATACAAATCAATAATTGAAATTGTTTCGAAATAGTCGCACAAGGAACATATGTATTATCTAAAGCACGGTATTTTTAGGAAATTATTAAAAATTAAAACCAGCTCATTGAAAGACATATGCAAAACAATTGTATTCATGTAAAGAGGCGATGGATAAACTGTTCCTGTGATATACAAATCAATAATTTAAATTGTTCAGAAATAGTCGCTCAAAGAACATATGTATTAACTAATGCACGGTATTTTTAGGAAATTATTAAAAATTAAAACCAGCTCATTGAAAGACATATGCAAAACAATTGTATTCCTGTAAAGAGGCGATGGATAAACTGTTCCTGTGATATACAAATCAATAATTAAAATTGTTTAGAAATAGTCGCTCAAGGAACATATGTATTAACTAAAGCATGGTATTTTTAGGAAATTATTAAAAATTAAAACCAGCTCATTGAAACACATATGCAAAGCAATTGTATTCCTGTAAAGAGGCGATGGATAAACTGTTCCTGTGATATACAAATCAATAATTAAAATTGTTTAGAAATAGTCGCTCAAGGAACATATGTATTAACTAAAGCACGGTATTTTTAGGAAATTATTAAAAATTAAAACCAGCTCATTGAAAGACATATGCAAAACAATTGTATTCCTGTAAAAAGGCGATGGATAAACTGTTCCTGTGATATACAAATCAATAATTAAAATTGTTTAGAAAGAGTCGCTCAAGGAACATATGTATTAACTAATGCACGGTATTTTTAGGAAATTATTAAAAATTAAAACCAGCTTATTGAAAGACATATGCAAAAAAATTGTATTCCTGTAAAGAGGCGATGGATAAACTGTTCCTGTGATATACAAATCAATAATTAAAATTGTTTAAAAATAGTTGCTCAAGGAACATATGTATTAACTAAAGCACGGTATTTTTAGGAAATTATTAAAAATTAAAACCAGCTCATTGAAAGACATATGCAAAACAATTGTATTCATGTAAAGAGGCGATGGATAAACTGTTCCTGTGATATACAAATCAATAATTGAAATTGTTTCCAAATAGTCGCACAAGGAACATATGTATTAACTAAAGCACGGTATTTTTAGGAAATTATTAAAAATTAAAACCAGCTCGTTGAAAGACATATGCAAAACAATTGTATTCCTGTAAAGAGGCGATAAATAAACTGTTCCTGTGATATTCAAATCAATAATTAAAATCGTTTAGAAATAGTCGCTCAAGGAACATATGTATTAACTAAAGCACGGTATTTTTAGGAAATTATTAAAAATTAAAACCAGCTCATTGAAAGACATATGCAAAACAATTGTATTCATGTAAAGAGGCGATGGATAAACTGTTTCTGTGATATACAAATCAATAATTAAAATTGTTTAGAAATAGTCGCTCAAGGAACATATGTATTAACTAAAGCACGGTATTTTTAGGAAATTATTAAAAATTAAAACCAGCTCATTGAAAGACATATGCAAAACAATTGTATTCATGTAAAGAGGCGATGGATAAACTGTTCCTGTGATATACAAATCAATAATTAAAATTGTTCAGAAATAGTCGCTCAAGGAACATATGTATTAACTAATGCACGGTATTTTTAGGAAATTATTAAAAATTAAAACCAGCTCATTGAAAGACAAATGCAAAACAATTGTATTCCTGTAAAGAGGCGATGGATAAACTGTTCCTGTGATATACAAATCAATAATTAAAATTGTTTAGAAATAGTCGCTCAAGGAACATATGTATTAACTAAAGCACGGTATTTTTAGGAAATTATTAAAAATTAAAACCAGCTCATTGAAAGACTTATGCAAAACAATTGTATTCATGTAAAGAGGCAATGGATAAACTGTTCCTGTCATATACAAATCAATAATTGAAATTGTTTCGAAATAGTCGCACAAGGAACATATGTATTAACTAAAGCACGGTATTTTTAGGAAATTATTAAAAATTAATACCAGCTCATTAAAAGACATATGCTAAACAATTGTATTCATGTAAAGAGGCGATGGATAAACTGTTCCTGTGATATACAAATCAATAATTAAAATTGTTTCGAAATTGTCGCTCAAGGAACATATGTATTAACTAAAGCACGGTATTTTTAGGAAATTATTAAAAATTAATGCCAGCTCATTGAAAGACATATGCAAAACAATTGTATTCATGTAAAGAGGCGATGGATAAACTGTTCCTGTGATATACAAATCAATAATTAAAATTGTTCAGAAATAGTCGCTCAAGGAACATATGTATTAACTAATGCACGGTATTTTTAGGAAATTATTAAAAATTAAAACCAGCTCATTGAAAGACATATGCAAAACCAATGTATTCCTGTAAAGAGGCGATGGATAAACTGTTCCTGTGATATACAAATCAATAATTACAATTGTTTAGAAATAGTCGCTCAAGGAACATATGTATTAACTAAAGCACGGTATTTTTAGGAAATTATTAAAAATTAAAACCAGCTCACTGAAAGACATATGCAAAACAATTGTATTCATGTAAAGAGGCGATGGATAAACTGTTCCTGTGATATACAAATCAATAATAGAAATTGTTTCGAAATAGTCGCACAAGGAACATATGTATTAACTAAAGCACGGTATTTTTAGGAAATTATTAAAAATTAATACCAGCTCATTAAAAGACATATGCTAAACAATTGTATTCATGTAAAGAGGCGATGGATAAACTGTTCCTGTGATATACAAATCAATAATTAAAATTGTTTCGAAATTGTCGCTCAAGGAACATATGTATTAACTAAAGCACGGTATTTTTAGGAAATTATTAAAAATTAAAACCAGCTCACTGAAAGACATATGCAAAACAATTGTATTCATGTAAAGAGGCGATGGATAAACTGTTCCTGTGATATACAAATCAATAATAGAAATTGTTTCGAAATAGTCGCACAAGGAACATATGTATTAACTAAAGCACGGTATTTTTAGGAAATTAGTAAAAATTTAAACCAGCTCTTTGAAAGACATTCGCATAACAATTGTATTTATGTAAAGAGGCGATGGATAAACTGTTTCTGTGATATACAAATCAATAATTAAAAATGTTCAGAAATAGTCGCTCAAGAAACATATGTATTAACTAAAGCACGGTATTTTTAGGAAATTATTAAAAATTAATACCAGCTCATTGAAAGACATATGCAAAACAATTGTATTCATGTAAAGAGGCGATGGATAAACTGTTCCTGTGATATACAAATCAATAATTGAAATTGTTTCGAAATAGTCGCACAAGGAACATATGTATTAACTAAAGCACGGTATTTTTAGGAAATTATTAAAGATTAAAACCAGCTCATTGAAAGACATATGCAAAACTATTTTATTCATGTAAAGAGGCGATGGATAAACTGTTCCTGTGATATACAAATCAATAATTAAAATTGTTTAGAAATAGTCGCACAAGGAACATATGTATTAACTAAAGCACGGTATTTTTAGGAAATTATTAAAAATTAATACCAGCTCATTGAAAGACATATGCAAAACAATTGTATTCATGTAAAGAGGCGATGGATAAACTGTTCCTGTGATATACAAATCAATAATTGAAATTGTTTCGAAATAGTCGCACAAGGAACATATGTATTAACTAATGCACGGTATTTTTAGGAAATTATTAAAAATTAAAACCAGCTCATTGAAAGACATATGCAAAACAATTGTATTCATGTAAAGAGGCGATGGATAAACTGTTCCTGTGATATACAAATCAATAATTGAAATTGTTTCGAAATAGTCGCACAAGGAACATATGTATTAACTAAAGCACGGTATTTTTAGGAAATTATTAAAGATTAAAACCAGCTCATTGAAAGACATATGCAAAACTATTTTATTCATGTAAAGAGGCGATGGATAAACTGTTCCTGTGATATACAAATCAATAATTAAAATTGTTTAGAAATAGTCGCACAAGGAACATATGTATTAACTAAAGCACGGTATTTTTAGGAAATTATTAAAAATTAATACCAGCTCATTGAAAGACATATGCAAAACAATTGTATTCATGTAAAGAGGCGATGGATAAACTGTTCCTGTGATATACAAATCAATAATTAAAATTGTTTAGAAATAGTCGCACAAGGAACATATGTATTAACTAAAGCACGGTATTTTTAGGAAATTATTAAAAATTAATACCAGCTCATTGAAAGACATATGCAAAACAATTGTATTCATGTAAAGAGGCGATGGATAAACTGTTCCTGTGATATACAAATCAATAATTGAAATTGTTTCGAAATAGTCGCACAAGGAACATATGTATTAACTAAAGCACGGTATTTTTAGGAAATTATTAAAGATTAAAACCAGCTCATTGAAAGACATATGCAAAACTATTTTATTCATGTAAAGAGGCGATGGATAAACTGTTCCTGTGATATACAAATCAATAATTAAAATTGTTTAGAAATAGTCGCACAAGGAACATATGTATTAACTAAAGCACGGTATTTTTAGGAAATTATTAAAAATTAATACCAGCTCATTGAAAGACATATGCAAAACAATTGTATTCATGTAAAGAGGCGATGGATAAACTGTTCCTGTGATATACAAATCAATAATTGAAATTGTTTCGAAATAGTCGCACAAGGAACATATGTATTAACTAATGCACGGTATTTTTAGGAAATTATTAAAAATTAAAACCAGCTCATTGAAAGACATATGCAAAACAATTGTATTCATGTAAAGAGGCGATGGATAAACTGTTTCTGTCATATAGAAATCAATAATTGAAATTGTTTCGAAATAGTCGCACAAGGAACATATGTATTAACTAAAGCACGGTATTTTTAGGAAATTATTAAAAATTAAAACCAGCTCATTGAAGGACATATGCAAAACAATTGTATTCATGTAAAGAGGCGATGGATAAACTGTTCCTGTGATATACAAATTAATAATTAAAATTGTTCAGAAATAGTCGCTCAAGGAACATATGTATTAACTAATGCACGGTATTTTTAGGAAATTATTAAAAATTAAAACCAGCTCATTGAAAGACATATGCAAAACAATTGTATTCCTGTAAAGAGGCGATGGATAAACTGTTCCTGTGATATACAAATCAATAATTAAAATTGTTTAGAAATAGTCGCTCAAGGAACATATTATGTATTAACTAAAGCACGGTATTTTTAGGAAATTATTAAAAATTAAAACCAGCTCATTGAAAGACATATGCAAAACAAATGTAATCCTGCAAAGAGGCGATGGATAAACTGTTCCTGTGATATACAAATCAATAATTAAAATTGTTTAGAAATAGTCGCTCAAGGAACATTTGTATTAACTAAAGCACGGTATTTTTAGGAAATTATTAAAAATTAAAACCAGCTCATTGAAAGACATATGCAAAACAATTGTATTCATGTAAAAAGGCGATGGATAAACTGTTCCTGTGATATACAAATCAATAATTAAAATTGTTTAGAAATAGTCGCACAAGGAACATATGTATTAACTAAAGCACGGTATTTTTAGGAAATTATTAAAAATTAATACCAGCTCATTGAAAGACATATGCAAAACAATTGTATTCATGTAAAGAGGCGATTGATAAACTGCTCCTGTGATATACAAATCAATAAATGAAATTGTTTCGAAATAGTAGCACAAGGAACATATGTATTAACTAAAGCACGGTATTTTTAGGAAATTATTAAAAATTAAAACCAGCTCATTGAAAGACATATGTAAAACAATTTTATTCATGTAAAAAGGCGATGGATAAACTGTTCCTGTGATATACAAATCAATAATTAAAATTGTTTAGAAATAGTCGCACAAGGAACATATGTATTAACTAAAGCACGGTATTTTTAGGAAATTATTAAAAATTAATACCAGCTCATTGAAAGACATATGCAAAACAATTGTATTCATGTAAAGAGGCGATAGATAAACTATTTCTGTGATATACAAATCAATAATTAAAATTGTTTCGAAATAGTCGCACAAGGAACATATGTATTAACTAATGCACGGTATTTTTAGGAAATTATTAAAAATTAAAACCAGCTCATTGAAAGACATATGCAAAACAATTGTATTCATGTAAAGAGGCGATGGATAAACTGTTCCTGTCATATACAAATCAATAATTGAAATTGTTTCGAAATAGTCGCACAAGGAACATATGTATTAACTAAAGCACGGTATTTTTAGGAAATTATTAAAAATTAAAACCAGCTCATTGAAAGACATATGCAAAACAATTGTATTCATGTAAAGAGGCGATGGATAAACTGTTCCTGTGATATACATACAAATCAATAATTAAAATTGTTCAGAAATAGTCGCTCAAAGAACATATGTATTAACTAATGCACGGTATTTTTAGGAAATTATTAAAAATTAAAACCAGCTCATTGAAAGACATATGCAAAACAATTGTATTCCTGTAAAGAGGCGATGGATAAACTGTTCCTGTGATATACAAATCAATAATTAAAATTGTTTAGAAATAGTCGCACAAGGAACATATGTATTAACTAAAGCACGGTATTTTTAGGAAATTATTAAAAATTAAAACCAGCTCATTGAAAGACATATGCAAAACAATTGTATTCCTGTAAAGAGGCGATGGATAAACTGTTCCTGTGATATACAAATCAATAATTAAAATTGTTTAGAAATAGTCGCTCAAGGAACATATGTATTAACTAAAGCACGGTATTTTTAGGAAATTATTAAAAATTAAAACCAGCTCATTGAAAGACATATGCAAAACAATTGTATTCCTGTAAAGAGGCGATGGATAAACTGTTCCTGTGATATACAAATCAATAATTAAAATTGTTTAGAAATAGTCGCTCAAGGAACATATGTATTAACTAAAGCACGGTATTTTTAGGAAATTATTAAAAATTAAAACCAGCTCATTGAAAGACATATGCAAAACCATTGTATTCATGTAAAGAGGCGATGGATAAACTGTTCCTGTGATATACAAATCAATAATTAAAATTGTTTAGAAATAGTCGCTCAAGGAACATATGTATTAACTAATGCATGGTATTTTTAGGAAATTATTAAAAATTAAAACCAGCTCATTGAAAGACATATGCAAAAAAATTGTATTCCTGTAAAGAGGCGATGGATAAACTGTTCCTGTGATATACAAATCAATAATTAAAATTGTTTAGAAATAGTCGCTCAAGGAACATATGTATTAACTAAAGCACGGTATTTTTAGGAAATTATTAAAAATTAAAACCAGCTCATTGAAAGACATATGCAAAACAATTGTATTCATGTAAAGAGGCGATGGATAAACTGTTCCTGTCATATACAAATCAATAAATGAAATTGTTTCGAAATAGTCGCACAAGGAACATATGTATTAACTAAAGCACGGTATTTTTAGGAAATTATTAAAAATTAAAACCAGCTTATTAAAAGACATATGCAAAACAATTGTATTCATGTAAAGAGGCGATGGATAAACTGTTCCTGTGATATACAAATCAATAATTAAAATTGTTTAGAAATAGTCGCTCAAGGAACATATGTATTAACTAAAGCACGGTATTTTTAGGAAATTATTAAAAATTAAAACCAGCTCATTGAAAGACATATGCAAAACAATTGTATTCCTGTAAAGAGGCGATGGATAAACTGTTCCTGTCATATACAAATCAATAATTAAAATTGTTTAGAAATAGTCGCTCAAGGAACATATGTATTAACTAAAGCATGGTATTTTTAGGAAATTATTAAAAATTAAAACCAGCTCATTGAAAGACATATGCAAAACAATTGTATTCCTGTAAAGAGGCGATGGATAAACTGTTCCTGTCATATACAAATCAATAAATGAAATTGTTTCGAAATAGTCGCACAAGGAACATATGTATTAACTAAAGCACGGTATTTTTAGGAAATTATTAAAAATTAAAACCAGCTTATTAAAAGACATATGCAAAACAATTGTATTCATGTAAAGAGGCGATGGATAAACTGTTCCTGTGATATACAAATCAATAATTAAAATTGTTTAGAAATAGTCGCTCAAGGAACATATGTATTAACTAAAGCACGGTATTTTTAGGAAATTATTAAAAATTAAAACCAGCTCATTGAAAGACATATGCAAAACAATTGTATTCCTGTAAAGAGGCGATGGATAAACTGTTCCTGTGATATACAAATCAATAATTAAAATTGTTTAGAAATAGTCGCTCAAGGAACATATGTATTAACTAAAGCACGGTATTTTTAGGAAATTATTAAAAATTAAAACCAGCTCATTGAAAGACATATGCAAAACAATTGTATTCCTGTAAAAAGGCGATGGATAAACTGTTCCTGTGATATACAAATCAATAATTAAAATTGTTTAGAAAGAGTCGCTCAAGGAACATATGTATTAACTAATGCACGGTATTTTTAGGAAATTATTAAAAATTAAAACCAGCTTATTGAAAGACATATGCAAAAAAATTGTATTCCTGTAAAGAGGCGATGGATAAACTGTTCCTGTGATATACAAATCAATAATTAAAATTGTTTAAAAATAGTCGCTCAAGGAACATATGTATTAACTAAAGCACGGTATTTTTAGGAAATTATTAAAAATTAAAACCAGCTCATTGAAAGACATATGCAAAACAATTGTATTCATGTAAAGAGGCGATGGATAAACTGTTCCTGTGATATACAAATCAATAATTGAAATTGTTTCGAAATAGTCGCACAAGGAACATATGTATTAACTAAAGCACGGTATTTTTAGGAAATTATTAAAAATTAATGCCAGCTCATTGAAAGACATATGCAAAACAATTGTATTCATGTAAAGAGGCGATGGATAAACTGTTTCTGTGATATACAAATCAATAATTAAAATTGTTTAGAAATAGTCGCTTAAGGAACATATGTATTAACTAAAGCACGGTATTTTTAGGAAATTATTAAAAATTAAAACCAGCTCATTGAAAGACATATGCAAAACAATTGTATTCATGTAAAGAGGCGATGGATAAACTGTTCCTGTGATATACAAATCAATAATTAAAATTGTTTCGAAATAGTCGCTCAAGGAACATATGTATTAACTAAAGCACGGTATTTTTAGGAAATTATTAAAAATTAAAACCAGCTCATTGAAAGACATATGCAAAACAATTGTATTCCTGTAAAGAGGCAATGGATAAACTGTTCCTGTGATATACAAATCAATAATTAAAATTGTTTAGAAATAGTCGCTCAAGGAACATATGTATTAACTAAAGCACGGTATTTTTAGGAAATTATTAAAAATTAAAACCAGCTCATTGAAAGACATATGCAAAACAATTGTATTCCTGTAAAGAGGCGATGGATAAACTGTTTCTGTGACATACAATACAATAATTAAAATTGTTCAGAAATAGTCGCACAAGGAACATATGTATTAACTAAAGCACGGTATTTTTAGGAAATTATTAAAAATTAAAACCAGCTCATTGAAAGACATATGCAAAACAATTGTATTCATGTAAAGAGGCGATGGATAAACTGTTCCTGTGATATACATACAAATCAATAATTAAAATTGTTCAGAAATAGTCGCTCAAAGAACATATGTATTAACTAATGCACGGTATTTTTAGGAAATTATTAAAAATTAAAACCAGCTCATTGAAAGACATATGCAAAACAATTGTATTCCTGTAAAGAGGCGATGGATAAACTGTTCCTGTGATATACAAATCAATAATTAAAATTGTTTAGAAATAGTCGCTCAAGGAACATATGTATTAACTAAAGCACGGTATTTTTAGGAAATTATTAAAAATTAAAACCAGCTCATTGAAAGACATATGCAAAACAATTGTATTCCTGTAAAGAGGCGATGGATAAACTGTTCCTGTGATATACAAATCAATAATTAAAATTGTTTAGAAATAGTCGCTCAAGGAACATATGTATTAACTAAAGCACGGTATTTTTAGGAAATTATTAAAAATTAAAACCAGCTCATTGAAAGACATATGCAAAACAATTGTATTCCTGTAAAGAGGCGATGGATAAACTGTTCCTGTGATATACAAATCAATAATGAAAATTGTTTAGAAATAGTCGCTCAAGGAACATATGTATTAACTAAAGCACGGTATTTTTAGGAAATTATTAAAAATTAAAACCAGCTCATTGAAAGACATATGCAAAACCATTGTATTCATGTAAAGAGGCGATGGATAAACTGTTCCTGTGATATACAAATCAATAATTAAAATTGTTCAGAAATAGTCGCTCAAGGAACATATGTATTAACTAGTGCATGGTATTTTTAGGAAATTATTAAAAATTAAAACCAGCTCATTGAAAGACATATGCAAAAAAATTGTATTTCTGTAAAGAGGCGATGGATAAACTGTTCCTGTGATATACAAATTAATAATTAAAATTGTTTAGAAATAGTCGCTCAAGGAACATATGTATTAACTAAAGCACGGTATTTTTAGGAAATTATTAAAAATTAAAACCAGCTCATTGAAAGACATATGCAAAACAATTGTATTCATGTAAAGAGGCGATGGATAAACTGTTCCTGTGATATACAAATCAATAATTGAAATTGTTTCGAAATAGTCGCACAAGGAACATATGTATTAACTAAAGCACGGTATTTTTAGGAAATTATTAAAAATTAAAACCAGCTTATTGAAAGACATATGCAAAACAATTGTATTCACGTAAAGAGGCGATGGATAAACTGTTCCTGTGATATACAAATCAATAATTAAAATTGTTTAGAAATAGTCGCTCAAGGAACATATGTATTAACTAAAGCACGGTATTTTTAGGAAATTATTAAAAATTAAAACCAGCTCATTGAAAGACATATGCAAAACAATTGTATTCCTGTAAAGAGGCGATGGATAAACTGTTCCTGTGATATACAAATCAATAATTAAAATTGTTTAGAAATAGTCGCTCAAGGAACATATGTATTAACTAAAGCATGGTCTTTTTAGGAAATTATTAAAAATTAAAACCAGCTCATTGAAAGACATATGCAAAACAATTGTATTCCTGTAAAGAGGCGATGGATAAACTGTTCCTGTGATATACAAATCAATAATTAAAATTGTTTAGAAATAGTCGCTCAAGGAACATATGTATTAACTTAAGCACGGTATTTTTAGGAAATTATTAAAAATTAAAACCAGCTCATTGAAAGACATATGCAAAACAATTGTATTCCTGTAAAGAGGCGATGGATAAACTGTTCCTGTGATATACAAATCAATAATTAAAATTGTTTAGAAATAGTCGCTCAAGGAACATTTGTATTAACTAAAGCACGGTATTTTTAGGAAATTATTAAAAATTAAAACCAGCTCATTGAAAGACATATGCAAAACAATTGTATTCATGTAAAGAGGCGATGGATAAACTGTTCCTGTGATATACAAATCAATAATTAAAATTGTTTAGAAATAGTCGCACAAGGAACATATGTATTAACTAAAGCACGGTATTTTTAGGAAATTATTAAAAATTAATACCAGCTCATTGAAAGACATATGCAAAACAATTGTATTCCTGTAAAGAGGCGATGGATAAACTGTTCCTGTGATATACAAATCAATAATGAAAATTGTTTAGAAATAGTCGCTCAAGGAACATATGTATTAACTAAAGCACGGTATTTTTGGGAAATTATTAAAAATTAAAACCAGCTCATTGAAAGACATATGCAAAACAATTGTATTCCTGTAAAGAGGCGATGGATAAACTGTTCCTGTGATATACAAATCAATAATTAAAATTGTTTAGAAATAGTCGCTCAAGGAACATATGTATTAACTAAAGCACGGTATTTTTAGGAAATTATTAAAAATTAAAACCAGCTCATTGAAAGACATATGCAAAACAATTGTATTCCTGTAAAGAGGCGATAAATAAACTGTTCCTGTGATATACAAATCAATAATTAAAATTGTTTAGAAATAGTCGCTCAAGGAACATATGTATTAACTAAAGCACGGTATTTTTAGGAAATTATTAAAAATTAAAACCAGCTCATTGAAAGACATATGCAAAACCATTGTATTCATGTAAAGAGGCGATGGATAAACTGTTCCTGTGATATACAAATCAATAATTAAAATTGTTCAGAAATAGTCGCTCAAGGAACATATGTATTAACTAATGCACGGTATTTTTAGGAAATTATTAAAAATTAAAACCAGCTCATTGAAAGACATATGCAAAAAAATTGTATTCCTGTAAAGAGGCGATGGATAAACTGTTCCTGTGATATACAAATCAATAATTAAAATTGTTTAGAAACAGTCGCTCAAGGAACATATGTATTAACTAAAGCACGGTATTTTTAGGAAATTATTAAAAATTAAAACCAGCTCATTGAAAGACATATGCAAAACAATTGTATTCATGTAAAGAGGCGATGGATAAACTGTTCCTGTCATATACAAATCAATAATTGAAATTGTTTCGAAATAGTCGCACAAGGAACATATGTATTAACTAAAGCACGGTATTTTTAGGAAATTATTAAAAATTAATGCCAGCTCATTGAAAGACATATGCAAAACAATTGTATTCATGTAAAGAGGCGATGGATAAACTGTTCCTGTGATATACAAATCAATAATTAAAATTGTTTAGAAATAGTCGCTCAAGGAACATATGTATTAACTAAAGCACGGTATTTTTAGGAAATTATTAAAAATTAAAACCAGCTCATTGAAAGACATATGCAAAACAATTGTATTCATGTAAAGAGGCGATGGATAAACTGTTCCTGTGATATACAAATCAATAATTAAAATCGTTTAGAAATAGTCGCCCAAGGAACATATGTATTAACTAAAGCACGGTATTTTTAGGAAATTATTAAAAATTAAAACCAGCTCATTGAAAGACATATGCAAAACAATTGTATTCATGTAAAGAGGCGATGGATAAACTGTTCCTGTGATATACAAATCAATAATTAAAATTGTTCAGAAATAGTCGCTCAAGGAACATATGTATTAACTAATGCACGGTATTTTTAGGAAATTATTAAAGATTAAAACCAGCTCATTGAAAGACATATGCAAAACAAATGTATTCCTGTAAAGAGGCGATGGATAAACTGTTCCTGTGATATACAAATCAATAATTAAAATTGTTTAGAAATAGTCGCTCAAGGAACATATGTATTAACTAAAGCACGGTATTTTTAGGAAATTATTAAAAATTAAAACCAGCTCATTGAAAGACATATGCAAAACAATTGTATTCATGTAAAGAGGCGATGGATAAACTGTTCCTGTCATATACAAATCAATAATTGAAATTGTTTCGAAATAGTCGCACAAGGAACATATGTATTAACTAAAGCACAGTATTTTTAGGAAATTATTAAAAATTAATACCAGCTCATTGAAAGACATATGCAAAACAATTGTATTCATGTAAAGAGGCGATGGATAAACTGTTTCTGTGATATACAAATCAATAATTAAAATTGTTTAGAAATAGTCGCTCAAGGAACATATGTATTAACTAAAGCACGGTATTTTTAGGAAATTATTAAAAAATAAAACCAGCTCATTGAAAGACATATGCAAAACAATTGTATTCATGTAAAGAAGCGATGGATAAACTGTTCCTGTCATATACAAATCAATAATTGAAATTGTTTCAAAATAGTCGCACAAGGAACATATGTATTAACTAAAGCACGGTATTTTTAGGAAATTATTAAAAATTAAAACCAGCTCATTGAAAGACATATGCAAAACAATTTTATTCATGTAAAAAGGCGATGGATAAACTGTTCCTGTCATATACAAATCAATAATTGAAATTGTTTCGAAATAGTCGCACAAGGAACATATGTATTAACTAAAGCACGGTATTTTTAGGAAATTAGTAAAAATTAAAACCAGCTCTTTAAAAGACATATGCAAAACAATTGTATTCATGTAAAGAGGCGATGGATAAACTGTTTCTGTGATATACAAATCAATAATTAAAATTGTTCAGAAATAGTCGCTCAAGGAACATATGTATTAACTAAAGCACGGTATTCTTAGGAAATTATTAAAAATTAAAACCAGCTCATTGAAAGACATATGCAAAACAATTGTATTCCTGTAAAGAGGCGATGGATAAACTGTTCCTGTGATATACAAATCAATAATTAAAATTGTTTAGAAATAGTCGCTCAAGGAACATTTGTATTAACTAAAGCACGGTATTTTTAGGAAATTATTAAAAATTAAAACCAGCTCATTGAAAGACATATGCAAAACAATTGTATTCATGTAAAGAGGCGATGGATAAACTGTTCCTGTGATATACAAATCAATAATTAAAATTGTTTAGAAATAGTCGCACAAGGAACATATGTATTAACTAAAGCACGGTATTTTTAGGAAATTATTAAAAATTAATACCAGCTCATTGAAAGACATATGCAAAACAATTGTATTCCTGTAAAGAGGCGATGGATAAACTGTTCCTGTGATATACAAATCAATAATTAATATTGTTTAGAAATAGTCGCTCAAGGAACATATGTATTAACTAAAGCACGGTATTTTTGGGAAATTATTAAAAATTAAAACCAGCTCATTGAAAGACATATGCAAAACAATTGTATTCCTGTAAAGAGGCGATGGATAAACTGTTCCTGTAATATACAAATCAATAATTAAAATTGTTTAGAAATAGTCGCTCAAGGAACATATGTATTAACTAAAGCACGGTATTTTTAGGAAATTATTAAAAATTAAAACCAGCTCATTGAAAGACATATGCAAAACAATTGTATTCCTGTAAAGAGGCGATAAATAAACTGTTCCTGTGATATACAAATCAATAATTAAAATTGTTTAGAAATAGTCGCTCAAGGAACATATGTATTAACTAAAGCACGGTATTTTTAGGAAATTATTAAAAATTAAAACCAGCTCATTGAAAGACATATGCAAAACCATTGTATTCATGTAAAGAGGCGATGGATAAACTGTTCCTGTGATATACAAATCAATAATTAAAATTGTTCAGAAATAGTCGCTCAAGGAACATATGTATTAACTAATGCACGGTATTTTTAGGAAATTATTAAAAATTAAAACCAGCTCATTGAAAGACATATGCAAAAAAATTGTATTCCTGTAAAGAGGCGATGGATAAACTGTTCCTGTGATATACAAATCAATAATTAAAATTGTTTAGAAACAGTCGCTCAAGGAACATATGTATTAACTAAAGCACGGTATTTTTAGGAAATTATTAAAAATTAAAACCAGCTCATTGAAAGACATATGCAAAACAATTGTATTCATGTAAAGAGGCGATGGATAAACTGTTCCTGTCATATACAAATCAATAATTGAAATTGTTTCGAAATAGTCGCACAAGGAACATATGTATTAACTAAAGCACGGTATTTTTAGGAAATTATTAAAAATTAATGCCAGCTCATTGAAAGACATATGCAAAACAATTGTATTCATGTAAAGAGGCGATGGATAAACTGTTCCTGTGATATACAAATCAATAATTAAAATTGTTTAGAAATAGTCGCTCAAGGAACATATGTATTAACCCTACAGTGCGCAGTGGTGCATATTTGCATCAATCCAGTTAAACACCAGTAATTTCGTATTACAAAGATATCAAGCTGTGCGTTTTCATTGGTTCATACTTTAATTACCTGCAAATCCTCCACTTTTGTTTAAAATATCATAATCTCATATAAATAACAGTTATGTGCTACCGGTTTCTTGGAGTTGTGTTACTCTGTTATTAGTGCCATTTACCAGTATGGCATAATACAAGACTAAGATGTAAAAATCCTGATTGTAAAGCTCAGACATATGTTATATGTGAAAAATGTGATACAGCATTATGTTTGAACAAGGATAAAAATTGTTTTAGTGTCTTTCATTGAAAGTAATAGTTTTCATTTATTAATTTAAAACTAAATTATTTCTTTTTATGTATTTAAATGCTCAGTGATGCATATCTGCATCAAAGCTTAATTGCAATTAAAATAATTAAAAAATTAAAACATATTTTTTTACTATTTTTCCTGTATTTTGAGCACCATTTTCCTTTAGATAAAAATATTTACAGTGAAATTTAAAAAATTGCGCACTGTAGGGTTAACTAAAGCACGGTATTTTTAGGAAATTATTAAAAATTAAAACCAGCTCATTGAAAGACATATGCAAAACAATTGTATTCATGTAAAGAGGCGATGGATAAACTGTTCCTGTGATATACAAATCAATAATTAAAATCGTTTAGAAATAGTCGCCCAAGGAACATATGTATTAACTAAAGCACGGTATTTTTAGGAAATTATTAAAAATTAAAACCAGCTCATTGAAAGACATATGCAAAACAATTGTATTCATGTAAAGAGGCGATGGATAAACTGTTCCTGTGATATACAAATCAATAATTAAAATTGTTCAGAAATAGTCGCTCAAGGAACATATGTATTAACTAATGCACGGTATTTTTAGGAAATTATTAAAGATTAAAACCAGCTCATTGAAAGACATATGCAAAACAAATGTATTCCTGTAAAGAGGCGATGGATAAACTGTTCCTGTGATATACAAATCAATAATTAAAATTGTTTAGAAATAGTCGCTCAAGGAACATATGTATTAACTAAAGCACGGTATTTTTAGGAAATTATTAAAAATTAAAACCAGCTCATTGAAAGACATATGCAAAACAATTGTATTCATGTAAAGAGGCGATGGATAAACTGTTCCTGTCATATACAAATCAATAATTGAAATTGTTTCGAAATAGTCGCACAAGGAACATATGTATTAACTAAAGCACAGTATTTTTAGGAAATTATTAAAAATTAATACCAGCTCATTGAAAGACATATGCAAAACAATTGTATTCATGTAAAGAGGCGATGGATAAACTGTTTCTGTGATATACAAATCAATAATTAAAATTGTTTAGAAATAGTCGCTCAAGGAACATATGTATTAACTAAAGCACGGTATTTTTAGGAAATTATTAAAAAATAAAACCAGCTCATTGAAAGACATATGCAAAACAATTGTATTCATGTAAAGAAGCGATGGATAAACTGTTCCTGTCATATACAAATCAATAATTGAAATTGTTTCAAAATAGTCGCACAAGGAACATATGTATTAACTAAAGCACGGTATTTTTAGGAAATTATTAAAAATTAAAACCAGCTCATTGAAAGACATATGCAAAACAATTTTATTCATGTAAAAAGGCGATGGATAAACTGTTCCTGTCATATACAAATCAATAATTGAAATTGTTTCGAAATAGTCGCACAAGGAACATATGTATTAACTAAAGCACGGTATTTTTAGGAAATTAGTAAAAATTAAAACCAGCTCTTTGAAAGACATATGCAAAACAATTGTATTCATGTAAAGAGGCGATGGATAAACTGTTTCTGTGATATACAAATCAATAATTAAAATTGTTCAGAAATAGTCGCTCAAGGAACATATGTATTAACTAAAGCACGGTATTTTTAGGAAATTATTAAAAATTGAAACCAGCTCATTGAAAGACATATGCAAAACAATTGTATTCCTGTAAAGAGGCGATGGATAAACTGTTTCTGTGATATACAAATCAATAATTAAAATTGTTCAGAAATAGTCGCTCAAGGAACATATGTATTAACTAAAGCACGGTATTTTTAGGAAATTATTAAAAATTAAAACCAGCTCATTGAAAGACATATGCAAAACAATTGTATTCCTGTAAAGAGGCGATGGATAAACTGTTTCTGTGACATATATATATAATTTAGCTCTGCGAGCCAAGTTGGCCCATGGCTTGTTTGATAACTTTCTTCCATCCTTCTCTATCGCTGGTCTTTCTTCTCCATCCAGTAATTTTTAACGTTTCTAAATCTCTCTCCACTTCCGTCCTCCATCTTACTTTGGGTCGTCCCCTTCTCTTCCTTCCCCCTATCGTGTTTATCATTACCATTTTCGGCATTCTTGTACTCCCCATTCTTTCTGTATGTCCCAGCCACCTTAGCCTTTGTGCTTTTATAACCCCAATGATACTTGTTTCTTTGTATAGTTCTTTTAATTCATCGTTTGTTCTTCTTACCCACCCATCTCCAATTCTCTTTCCGCCAAATATTTTCCTTAGCACCTTCCTTTCCCACACTTCTAGTCTTGTTTGTTCTGTTTTGTTTAGCGTCCATGTTTCGCACGCGTACGTCACTATTGGTCTTATAGTAGTGTGGTATATTTTGATCTTTGCTTTTCTAGAAATATTTTTATTTCTCAGAACTCTGTTTAGTGCTCCCAAACAACGGTTTCCAGCCATTATTCTTGCCTGTATCTCATTGCCTATATTTGGGTTTCTTGAGAATATAGCCCCTAGGTACGTGAACTTTTCCACCTCTTCAAACTTGTATTCTTTTCCACTTTCTGTTGTTACCTTTAAGTAGTTTCCTCTTTTAAATTCACCGTCCTTCCATTCCATATACTTTGTCTTCTCCTCGTTTATATATAATCCCACCTTTCCCGCCTTTTCCTCCAGTGTTTTCGTTATAGTTCTCAACTCCTCTTTACTTCTAGTAATTAACACAAGAGTTTCTGTGACATACAAATCAATAATTAAAATTGTTCAGAAATAGTCGCTCAAGGAACATATGTATTAACTAAAGCACGGTATTTTTAGGAAATTATTAAAAATTAAAACCAGCTCATTGAAAGACATATGCAAAACAATTTTATTCATGTAAAGAGGCGATGGATAAACTGTTCCTGTGATATACAAATCAATAATTAAAATTGTTTCGAAATAGTCGCTCAAGGAACATATGTATTAACTAAAGCACGGTATTTTTAGGAAATTATTAAAAATTAAAACCAGCTCATTGAAAGACATATGCAAAACAATTTTATTCATGTAAAGAGGCGATGGATAAACTGTTCCTGTGATATACAAATCAATAATTAAAATCGTTTCGAAATAGTCGCTCAAGGAACATATGTATTAACTAAAGCACGGTATTTTTAGGAAATTAGTAAAAATTAAAACCAGCTCATTGAAAGACATATGCAAAACAATTGTATTTATGTAAAGAGGCGATGGATAAACTGTTCCTGTGATATACAAATCAATAATTAAAATTTTTTAGAAATAGTCGCTCAAGGAACATATGTATTAACTATATAAAGCACGGTATTTTTAGGAAATTATTAAAAATTAAAACCAGCTCATTAAAAGACATATGCAAAACAATTGTATTCATGTAAAGAAGCGATGGATAAACTGTTCCTGTGATATACAAATCAATAATTAAAATTGTTTAGAAATAGTCGCTCAAGGAACATATGTATTAACTAAAGCACGGTATTTTTAGGAAATTATTAAAAATTAAAACCAGCTCATTGAAAGACATATGCAAAACAATTGTATTCATGTAAAAAGGCGATGGATAAACTGTTCCTGTGATATACAAATCAATAATTAAAATTGTTTAGAAATAGTCGCACAAGGAACATATGTATTAACTAATGCACGGTATTTTTAGGAAATTATTAAAAATTAAAACCAGCTCATTGAAAGACATATGCAAAACAATTGTATTCATGTAAAGAGGCGATGGATAAACTGTTCCTGTGATATACAAATCAATAATTGAAATTGTTTCAAAATAGTCGCTCAAGGAACATATGTATTAACTAAAGCACGGTATTTTTAGGAAATTAGTAAAAATTAAAACCAGCTCATTAAAAGACATATGCAAAACAATTGTATTTATGTAAAGAGGCGATGGATAAACTGTTCCTGTGATATACAAATCAATAATTAAAATTTTTTAGAAATAGTCGCTCAAGGAACATATGTATTAACTAAAGCACGGTATTTTTAGGAAATTATTAAAAATTAAAACCAGCTCATTAAAAGACATATGCAAAACAATTGTATTCATGTAAAGAAGCGATGGATAAACTGTTCCTGTGATATACAAATCAATAATTAAAATTGTTTAGAAATAGTCGCTCAAGGAACATATGTATTAACTAAAGCACGGTATTTTTAGGAAATTATTAAAAATTAAAACCAGCTCATTGAAAGACATATGCAAAACAATTGTATTCATGTAAAAAGGCGATGGATAAACTGTTCCTGTGATATACAAATCAATAATTAAAATTGTTTAGAAATAGTCGCACAAGGAACATATGTATTAACTAAAGCACGGTATTTTTAGGAAATTATTAAAAATTAATACCAGCTCATTGAAAGACATATGCAAAACAATTGTATTCATGTAAAGAGGCGATGGATAAACTGTTCCTGTCATATAGAAATCAATAATTGAAATTGTTTCGAAATAGTCGCACAAGGAACATATGTATTAACTATATAAAGCACGGTATTTTTAGGAAATTATTAAAAATTAAAACCAGCTCATTGAAAGACATATGCAAAACAATTGTATTCATGTAAAGAGGCGATGGATAAACTGTTCCTGTGATATACAAATCAATAATTAAAATTGTTCAGAAATAGTCGCTCAAGGAACATATGTATTAACTAATGCACGGTATTTTTAGGAAATTATTAAAAATTAAAACCAGCTCATTGAAAGACATATGCAAAACAATTGTATTCCTGTAAAGAGGCGATGGATAAACTGTTCCTGTGATATACAAATCAATAATTAAAATTGTTGAGAAATAGTCGCTCAAGGAACATATGTATTAACTAAAGCACGGTATTTTTAGGAAATTATTAAAAATTAAAACCAGCTCATTGAAAGACATATGCAAAACAATTGTATTCCTGTAAAGAGGCGATGGATAAACTGTTCCTGTGATATACAAATCAATAATTAAAATTGTTTAGAAATAGTCGCTCAAGGAACATTTGTATTAACTAAAGCACGGTATTTTTAGGAAATTATTAAAAATTAAAACCAGCTCATTGAAAGACATATGCAAAACAATTGTATTCATGTAAAAAGGCGATGGATAAACTGTTCCTGTGATATACAAATCAATAATTAAAATTGTTTAGAAATAGTCGCACAAGGAACATATGTATTAACTAAAGCACGGTATTTTTAGGAAATTATTAAAAATTAAAACCAGCTCATTGAAAGACATATGCAAAACAATTGTATTCATGTAAAAAGGCGATGGATAAACTGTTCCTGTGATATACAAATCAATAATTAAAATTGTTGAGAAATAGTCGCTCAAGGAACATATGTATTAACTAAAGCACGGTATTTTTAGGAAATTATTAAAAATTAAAACCAGCTCATTGAAAGACATATGCAAAACAATTGTATTCCTGTAAAGAGGCGATGGATAAACTGTTCCTGTGATATACAAATCAATAATTAAAATTGTTTAGAAATAGTCGCTCAAGGAACATTTGTATTAACTAAAGCACGGTATTTTTAGGAAATTATTAAAAATTAATACCAGCTCATTGAAAGACATATGCAAAACAATTGTATTCATGTAAAAAGGCGATTGATAAACTGTTCCTGTGATATACAAACCAATAATTGAAATTGTTTCGAAATAGTAGCACAAGGAACATATGTATTAACTAAAGCACGGTATTTTTAGGAAATTATTAAAAATTAAAACCAGCTCATTGAAAGACATATGCAAAACAATTTTATTCATGTAAAAAGGCGATGGATAAACTGTTTCTGTGATATACAAATCAATAATTAAAATTGTTTAGAAATAGTCGCACAAGGAACATATGTATTAACTAAAGCACGGTATTTTTAGGAAATTATTAAAAATTAATACCAGCTCATTGAAAGACATACGCAAAACAATTGTATTCATGTAAAGAGGCGATAGATAAACTGTTCCTGTGATATACAAATCAATAATTGAAATTGTTTCGAAATAGTCGCACAAGGAACATATGTATTAACTAATGCACGGTATTTTTAGGAAATTATTAAAAATTAAAACCAGCTCATTGAAAGACATATGCAAAACAATTGTATTCATGTAAAGAGGCGATGGATAAACTGTTCCTGTCATATACAAATCAATAATTAAAATTGTTTCGAAATAGTCGCACAAGGAACATATGTATTATCTAAAGCACGGTATTTTTAGGAAATTATTAAAAATTAAAACCAGCTCATTGAAAGACATATGCAAAACAATTGTATTCATGTAAAGAGGCGATGGATAAACTGTTCCTGTGATATACAAATCAATAATTTAAATTGTTCAGAAATAGTCGCTCAAAGAACATATGTATTAACTAATGCACGGTATTTTTAGGAAATTATTAAAAATTAAAACCAGCTCATTGAAAGACATATGCAAAACAATTGTATTCCTGTAAAGAGGCGATGGATAAACTGTTCCTGTGATATACAAATCAATAATTAAAATTGTTTAGAAATAGTCGCTCAAGGAACATATGTATTAACTAAAGCATGGTATTTTTAGGAAATTATTAAAAATTAAAACCAGCTCATTGAAAGACATACGCAAAACAATTGTATTCATGTAAAGAGGCGATAGATAAACTGTTCCTGTGATATACAAATCAATAATTGAAATTGTTTCGAAATAGTCGCACAAGGAACATATGTATTAACTAATGCACGGTATTTTTAGGAAATTATTAAAAATTAAAACCAGCTCATTGAAAGACATATGCAAAACAATTGTATTCATGTAAAGAGGCGATGGATAAACTGTTCCTGTCATATACAAATCAATAATTGAAATTGTTTCGAAATAGTCGCACAAGGAACATATGTATTATCTAAAGCACGGTATTTTTAGGAAATTATTAAAAATTAAAACCAGCTCATTGAAAGACATATGCAAAACAATTGTATTCATGTAAAGAGGCGATGGATAAACTGTTCCTGTGATATACAAATCAATAATTTAAATTGTTCAGAAATAGTCGCTCAAAGAACATATGTATTAACTAATGCACGGTATTTTTAGGAAATTATTAAAAATTAAAACCAGCTCATTGAAAGACATATGCAAAACAATTGTATTCCTGTAAAGAGGCGATGGATAAACTGTTCCTGTGATATACAAATCAATAATTAAAATTGTTTAGAAATAGTCGCTCAAGGAACATATGTATTAACTAAAGCATGGTATTTTTAGGAAATTATTAAAAATTAAAACCAGCTTATTGAAAGACATACGCAAAACAATTGTATTCATGTAAAGAGGCGATAGATAAACTGTTCCTGTGATATACAAATCAATAATTGAAATTGTTTCGAAATAGTCGCACAAGGAACATATGTATTAACTAATGCACGGTATTTTTAGGAAATTATTAAAAATTAAAACCAGCTCATTGAAAGACATATGCAAAACAATTGTATTCATGTAAAGAGGCGATGGATAAACTGTTCCTGTCATATACAAATCAATAATTGAAATTGTTTCGAAATAGTCGCACAAGGAACATATGTATTATCTAAAGCACGGTATTTTTAGGAAATTATTAAAAATTAAAACCAGCTCATTGAAAGACATATGCAAAACAATTGTATTCATGTAAAGAGGCGATGGATAAACTGTTTCTGTGATATACAAATCAATAATTAAAATTGTTCAGAAATAGTCGCTCAAGGAACATATGTATTAACTAAAGCACGGTATTTTTAGGAAATTATTAAAAATTAAAACCAGCTCATTGAAAGACATATGCAAAACAATTGTATTCCTGTAAAGAGGCGATGGATAAACTGTTTCTGTGACATATATATATAATTTAGCTCTGCGAGCCAAGTTGGCCCATGGCTTGTTTGATAACTTTCTTCCATCCTTCTCTATCGCTGGTCTTCCTTCTCCATCCAGTAATTTTTAACGTTTCTAAATCTCTCTCCACTTCCGTCCTCCATCTTACTTTGGGTCGTCCCCTTCTCTTCCTTCCCCCTATCGTGTTTATCATTACCATTTTCGGCATTCTTGTACTCCCCATTCTTTCTGTATGTCCCAGCCACCTTAGCCTTTGTGCTTTTATAACCCCAATGATACTTGTTTCTTTGTATAGTTCTTTTAATTCATCGTTTGTTCTTCTTACCCACCCATCTCCAATTCTCTTTCCGCCAAATATTTTCCTTAGCACCTTCCTTTCCCACACTTCTAGTCTTGTTTGTTCTGTTTTGTTTAGCGTCCATGTTTCGCACGCGTACGTCACTATTGGTCTTATAGTAGTGTGGTATATTTTGATCTTTGCTTTTCTAGAAATATTTTTATTTCTCAGAACTCTGTTTAGTGCTCCCAAACAACGGTTTCCAGCCATTATTCTTGCCTGTATCTCATTGCCTATATTTGGGTTTCTTGAGAATATAGCCCCTAGGTACGTGAACTTTTCCACCTCTTCAAACTTGTATTCTTTTCCACTTTCTGTTGTTACCTTTAAGTAGTTTCCTCTTTTAAATTCACCGTCCTTCCATTCCATATACTTTGTCTTCTCCTCGTTTATATATAATCCCACCTTTCCCGCCTTTTCCTCCAGTGTTTTCGTTATAGTTCTCAACTCCTCTTTACTTCTAGTAATTAACACAAGAGTTTCTGTGACATACAAATCAATAATTAAAATTGTTCAGAAATAGTCGCTCAAGGAACATATGTATTAACTAAAGCACGGTATTTTTAGGAAATTATTAAAAATTAAAACCAGCTCATTGAAAGACATATGCAAAACAATTGTATTCATGTAAAGAGGCGATGGATAAACTGTTCCTGTGATATACAAATCAATAATTAAAATTGTTTCGAAATAGTCGCTCAAGGAACATATGTATTAACTAAAGCACGGTATTTTTAGGAAATTATTAAAAATTAAAACCAGCTCATTGAAAGACATATGCAAAACAATTTTATTCATGTAAAGAGGCGATGGATAAACTGTTTCTGTGATATACAAATCAATAATTAAAATTGTTCAGAAATAGTCGCTCAAGGAACATATGTATTAACTAAAGCACGGTATTTTTAGGAAATTATTAAAAAATAAAACCAGCTCATTGAAAGACATATGCAAAACAATTGTATTCATGTAAAGAAGCGATGGATAAACTGTTCCTGTCATATACAAATCAATAATTGAAATTGTTTCGAAATAGTCGCACAAGGAACATATGTATTAACTAAAGCACGGTATTTTTAGGAAATTATTAAAAATTAAAACCAGCTCATTGAAAGACATATGCAAAACAATTTTATTCATGTAAAAAGGCGATGGATAAACTGTTCCTGTCATATACAAATCAATAATTGAAATTGTTTCGAAATAGTCGCACAAGGAACATATGTATTAACTAAAGCACGGTATTTTTAGGAAATTAGTAAAAATTAAAACCAGCTCTTTGAAAGACATATGCAAAACAATTGTATTCATGTAAAGAGGCGATGGATAAATTGTTTCTGTGATATACAAATCAATAATTAAAATTGTTCAGAAATAGTCGCTCAAGGAACATATGTATTAACTAAAGCACGGTATTTTTAGGAAATTATTAAAAATTAAAACCAGCTCATTGAAAGACATATGCAAAACAATTGTATTCCTGTAAAGAGGCGATGGATAAACTGTTTCTGTGATATACAAATCAATAATTAAAATTGTTCAGAAATAGTCGCTCAAGGAACATATGTATTAACTAAAGCACGGTATTTTTAGGAAATTATTAAAAATTAAAACCAGCTCATTGAAAGACATATGCAAAACAATTGTATTCCTGTAAAGAGGCGATGGATAAACTGTTTCTGTGACATATATATATAATTTAGCTCTGCGAGCCAAGTTGGCCCATGGCTTGTTTGATAACTTTCTTCCATCCTTCTCTATCGCTGGTCTTCCTTCTCCATCCAGTAATTTTTAACGTTTCTAAATCTCTCTCCACTTCCGTCCTCCATCTTACTTTGGGTCGTCCCCTTCTCTTCCTTCCCCCTATCGTGTTTATCATTACCATTTTCGGCATTCTTGTACTCCCCATTCTTTCTGTATGTCCCAGCCACCTTAGCCTTTGTGCTTTTATAACCCCAATGATACTTGTTTCTTTGTATAGTTCTTTTAATTCATCGTTTGTTCTTCTTACCCACCCATCTCCAATTCTCTTTCCGCCAAATATTTTCCTTAGCACCTTCCTTTCCCACACTTCTAGTCTTGTTTGTTCTGTTTTGTTTAGCGTCCATGTTTCGCACGCGTACGTCACTATTGGTCTTATAGTAGTGTGGTATATTTTGATCTTTGCTTTTCTAGAAATATTTTTATTTCTCAGAACTCTGTTTAGTGCTCCCAAACAACGGTTTCCAGCCATTATTCTTGCCTGTATCTCATTGCCTATATTTGGGTTTCTTGAGAATATAGCCCCTAGGTACGTGAACTTTTCCACCTCTTCAAACTTGTATTCTTTTCCACTTTCTGTTGTTACCTTTAAGTAGTTTCCTCTTTTAAATTCACCGTCCTTCCATTCCATATACTTTGTCTTCTCCTCGTTTATATATAATCCCACCTTTCCCGCCTTTTCCTCCAGTGTTTTCGTTATAGTTCTCAACTCCTCTTTACTTCTAGTAATTAACACAAGAGTTTCTGTGACATACAAATCAATAATTAAAATTGTTTAGAAATAGTCGCTCAAGGAACATATGTATTAACTAAAGCACGGTATTTTTAGGAAATTATTAAAAATTAAAACCAGCTCATTGAAAGACATATGCAAAACAATTTTATTCATGTAAAGAGGCGATGGATAAACTGTTCCTGTGATATACAAATCAATAATTAAACTTGTTTCGAAATAGTCGCTCAAGGAACATATGTATTAACTAAAGCACGGTATTTTTAGGAAATTATTAAAAATTAAAACCAGCTCATTGAAAGACATATGCAAAACAATTTTATTCATGTAAAGAGGCGATGGATAAACTGTTCCTGTGATATACAAATCAATAATTAAAATTGTTTCGAAATAGTCGCTCAAGGAACATATGTATTAACTAAAGCACGGTATTTTTAGGAAATTAGTAAAAATTAAAACCAGCTCATTGAAAGACATATGCAAAACAATTGTATTTATGTAAAGAGGCGATGGATAAACTGTTCCTGTGATATACAAATCAATAATTAAAATTTTTTAGAAATAGTCGCTCAAGGAACATATGTATTAACTAAAGCACGGTATTTTTAGGAAATTATTAAAAATTAAAACCAGCTCATTGAAAGACATATGCAAAACAATTGTATTCATGTAAAAAGGCGATGGATAAACTGTTCCTGTGATATACAAATCAATAATTAAAATTGTTTAGAAATAGTCGCACAAGGAACATATGTATTAACTAATGCACGGTATTTTTAGGAAATTATTAAAAATTAAAACCAGCTCATTGAAAGACATATGCAAAACAATTGTATTCATGTAAAGAGGCGATGGATAAACTGTTCCTGTGATATACAAATCAATAATTGAAATTGTTTCAAAATAGTCGCTCAAGGAACATATGTATTAACTAAAGCACGGTATTTTTAGGAAATTAGTAAAAATTAAAACCAGCTCATTAAAAGACATATGCAAAACAATTGTATTTATGTAAAGAGGCGATGGATAAACTGTTCCTGTGATATACAAATCAATAATTAAAATTTTTTAGAAATAGTCGCTCAAGGAACATATGTATTAACTAAAGCACGGTATTTTTAGGAAATTATTAAAAATTAAAACCAGCTCATTAAAAGACATATGCAAAACAATTGTATTCATGTAAAGAAGCGATGGATAAACTGTTCCTGTGATATACAAATCAATAATTAAAATTGTTTAGAAATAGTCGCTCAAGGAACATATGTATTAACTAAAGCACGGTATTTTTAGGAAATTATTAAAAATTAAAACCAGCTCATTGAAAGACATATGCAAAACAATTGTATTCATGTAAAGAGGCGATGAATAAACTGTTCCTGTCATATACAAATCAATAATTGAAATTGTTTCGAAATAGTCGCACAAGGAACATATGTATTATCTAAAGCACGGTATTTTTAGGAAATTATTAAAAATTAAAACCAGCTCATTGAAAGACATATGCAAAACAATTGTATTCATGTAAAGAGGCGATGGATAAACTGTTTCTGTGATATACAAATCAATAATTAAAATTGTTTAGAAATAGTCGCTCAAGGAACATATGTATTAACTAAAGCACGGTATTTTTAGGAAATTATTAAAAAATAAAACCAGCTCATTGAAAGACATATGCAAAACAATTGTATTCATGTAAAGAAGCGATGGATAAACTGTTCCTGTCATATACAAATCAATAATTGAAATTGTTTCGAAATAGTCGCACAAGGAACATATGTATTAACTAAAGCACGGTATTTTTAGGAAATTATTAAAAATTAAAACCAGCTCATTGAAAGACATATGCAAAACAATTTTATTCATGTAAAAAGGCGATGGATAAACTGTTCCTGTCATATACAAATCAATAATTGAAATTGTTTCGAAATAGTCGCACAAGGAACATATGTATTAACTAAAGCACGGTATTTTTAGGAAATTAGTAAAAATTAAAACCAGCTCTTTGAAAGACATATGCAAAACAATTGTATTCATGTAAAGAGGCGATGGATAAATTGTTTCTGTGATATACAAATCAATAATTAAAATTGTTCAGAAATAGTCGCTCAAGGAACATATGTATTAACTAAAGCACGGTATTTTTAGGAAATTATTAAAAATTAAAACCAGCTCATTGAAAGACATATGCAAAACAATTGTATTCCTGTAAAGAGGCGATGGATAAACTGTTTCTGTGATATACAAATCAATAATTAAAATTGTTCAGAAATAGTCGCTCAAGGAACATATGTATTAACTAAAGCACGGTATTTTTAGGAAATTATTAAAAATTAAAACCAGCTCATTGAAAGACATATGCAAAACAATTGTATTCCTGTAAAGAGGCGATGGATAAACTGTTTCTGTGACATATATATATAATTTAGCTCTGCGAGCCAAGTTGGCCCATGGCTTGTTTGATAACTTTCTTCCATCCTTCTCTATCGCTGGTCTTCCTTCTCCATCCAGTAATTTTTAACGTTTCTAAATCTCTCTCCACTTCCGTCCTCCATCTTACTTTGGGTCGTCCCCTTCTCTTCCTTCCCCCTATCGTGTTTATCATTACCATTTTCGGCATTCTTGTACTCCCCATTCTTTCTGTATGTCCCAGCCACCTTAGCCTTTGTGCTTTTATAACCCCAATGATACTTGTTTCTTTGTATAGTTCTTTTAATTCATCGTTTGTTCTTCTTACCCACCCATCTCCAATTCTCTTTCCGCCAAATATTTTCCTTAGCACCTTCCTTTCCCACACTTCTAGTCTTGTTTGTTCTGTTTTGTTTAGCGTCCATGTTTCGCACGCGTACGTCACTATTGGTCTTATAGTAGTGTGGTATATTTTGATCTTTGCTTTTCTAGAAATATTTTTATTTCTCAGAACTCTGTTTAGTGCTCCCAAACAACGGTTTCCAGCCATTATTCTTGCCTGTATCTCATTGCCTATATTTGGGTTTCTTGAGAATATAGCCCCTAGGTACGTGAACTTTTCCACCTCTTCAAACTTGTATTCTTTTCCACTTTCTGTTGTTACCTTTAAGTAGTTTCCTCTTTTAAATTCACCGTCCTTCCATTCCATATACTTTGTCTTCTCCTCGTTTATATATAATCCCACCTTTCCCGCCTTTTCCTCCAGTGTTTTCGTTATAGTTCTCAACTCCTCTTTACTTCTAGTAATTAACACAAGAGTTTCTGTGACATACAAATCAATAATTAAAATTGTTCAGAAATAGTCGCTCAAGGAACATATGTATTAACTAAAGCACGGTATTTTTAGGAAATTATTAAAAATTAAAACCAGCTCATTGAAAGACATATGCAAAACAATTGTATTCATGTAAAGAGGCGATGGATAAACTGTTCCTGTGATATACAAATCAATAATTAAAATTGTTTCGAAATAGTCGCTCAAGGAACATATGTATTAACTAAAGCACGGTATTTTTAGGAAATTATTAAAAATTAAAACCAGCTCATTGAAAGACATATGCAAAACAATTTTATTCATGTAAAGAGGCGATGGATAAACTGTTCCTGTGATATACAAATCAATAATTAAAATTGTTTAGAAATAGTCGCTCAAGGAACATATGTATTAACTAAAGCACGGTATTTTTAGGAAATTAGTAAAAATTAAAACCAGCTCATTGAAAGACATATGCAAAACAATTGTATTTATGTAAAGAGGCGATGGATAAACTGTTCCTGTGATATACAAATCAATAATTAAAATTTTTTAGAAATAGTCGCTCAAGGAACATATGTATTAACTAAAGCACGGTATTTTTAGGAAATTATTAAAAATTAAAACCAGCTCATTAAAAGACATATGCAAAACAATTGTATTCATGTAAAGAAGCGATGGATAAACTGTTCCTGTGATATACAAATCAATAATTAAAATTGTTTAGAAATAGTCGCTCAAGGAACATATGTATTAACTAAAGCACGGTATTTTTAGGAAATTATTAAAAATTAAAACCAGCTCATTGAAAGACATATGCAAAACAATTGTATTCATGTAAAAAGGCGATGGATAAACTGTTCCTGTGATATACAAATCAATAATTAAAATTGTTTAGAAATAGTCGCACAAGGAACATATGTATTAACTAATGCACGGTATTTTTAGGAAATTATTAAAAATTAAAACCAGCTCATTGAAAGACATATGCAAAACAATTGTATTCATGTAAAGAGGCGATGGATAAACTGTTCCTGTGATATACAAATCAATAATTGAAATTGTTTCGAAATAGTCGCTCAAGGAACATATGTATTAACTAAAGCACGGTATTTTTAGGAAATTAGTAAAAATTAAAACCAGCTCATTGAAAGACATATGCAAAACAATTGTATTTATGTAAAGAGGCGATGGATAAACTGTTCCTGTGATATACAAATCAATAATTAAAATTTTTTAGAAATAGTCGCTCAAGGAACATATGTATTAACTAAAGCACGGTATTTTTAGGAAATTATTAAAAATTAAAACCAGCTCATTAAAAGACATATGCAAAACAATTGTATTCATGTAAAGAAGCGATGGATAAACTGTTCCTGTGATATACAAATCAATAATTAAAATTGTTTCGAAATAGTCGCTCAAGGAACATATGTATTAACTAAAGCACGGTATTTTTAGGAAATTATTAAAAATTAAAACCAGCTCATTGAAAGACATATGCAAAACAATTGTATTCATGTAAAAAGGCGATGGATAAACTGTTCCTGTGATATACAAATCAATAATTAAAATTGTTTAGAAATAGTCGCACAAGGAACATATGTATTAACTAAAGCACGGTATTTTTAGGAAATTATTAAAAATTAATACCAGCTCATTGAAAGACATATGCAAAACAATTGTATTCATGTAAAGAGGCGATGGATAAACTGTTCCTGTCATATAGAAATCAATAATTGAAATTGTTTCGAAATAGTCGCACAAGGAACATATGTATTAACTAAAGCACGGTATTTTTAGGAAATTATTAAAAATTAAAACCAGCTCATTGAAAGACATATGCAAAACAATTGTATTCATGTAAAGAGGCGATGGATAAACTGTTCCTGTGATATACAAATCAATAATTAAAATTGTTCAGAAATAGTCGCTCAAGGAACATATGTATTAACTAATGCACGGTATTTTTAGGAAATTATTAAAAATTAAAACCAGCTCATTGAAAGACATATGCAAAACAATTGTATTCCTGTAAAGAGGCGATGGATAAACTGTTCCTGTGATATACAAATCAATAATTAAAATTGTTTAGAAATAGTCGCTCAAGGAACATATGTATTAACTAAAGCACGGTATTTTTAGGAAATTATTAAAAATTAAAACCAGCTCATTGAAAGACATATGCAAAACAATTGTATTCATGTAAAGAGGCGATGGATAAACTGTTCCTGTGATATACAAATCAATAATTAAAATTGTTTAGAAATAGTCGCTCAAGGAACATTTGTATTAACTAAAGCACGGTATTTTTAGAAAATTATTAAAAATTAAAACCAGCTCATTGAAAGACATATGCAAAACAATTGTATTCATGTAAAAAGGCGATGGATAAACTGTTCCTGTGATATACAAATCAATAATTAAAATTGTTTAGAAATAGTCGCACAAGGAACATATGTATTAACTAATGGTGCCTGTACACCTGAGAGTAAAGTACTCTCGAGAGTAGCGTCGCCAAGGATACAGCCCCTGAGAGTAACTCGCGATTGGCTGTATCCTTGGCGACGCTACTCTCGAGAGTACTTTACTCTCAGGTGTACAGGCACCATAAAGCACGGTATTTTTAGGAAATTATTAAAAATTAATACCAGCTCATTGAAAGACATATGCAAAACAATTGTATTCATGTAAAGAGGCGATTGATAAACTGTTCCTGTGATATACAAATCAATAATTGAAATTGTTTCGAAATAGTAGCACAAGGAACATATGTATTAACTAAAGCACGGTATTTTTAGGAAATTATTAAAAATTAAAACCAGCTCATTGAAAGACATATGCAAAACAATTGTATTCATGTAAAAAGGCGATGGATAAACTGTTTCTGTGATATACAAATCAATAATTAAAATTGTTTAGAAATAGTCGCACTAGGAACATATGTATTAACTAAAGCACGGTATTTTTAGGAAATTATTAAAAATTAATACCAGCTCATTGAAAGACATACGCAAAACAATTGTATTCATGTAAAGAGGCGATAGATAAACTGTTCCTGTGATATACAAATCAATAATTGAAATTGTTTCGAAATAGTCGCACAAGGAACATATGTATTAACTAATGCACGGTATTTTTAGGAAATTATTAAAAATTAAAACCAGCTCATTGAAAGACATATGCAAAACAATTGTATTCATGTAAAGAGGCGATGGATAAACTGTTCCTGTCATATACAAATCAATAATTGAAATTGTTTCGAAATAGTCGCACAAGGAACATATGTATTATCTAAAGCACGGTATTTTTAGGAAATTATTAAAAATTAAAACCAGCTCATTGAAAGACATATGCAAAACAATTGTATTCATGTAAAGAGGCGATGGATAAACTGTTCCTGTGATATACAAATCAATAATTTAAATTGTTCAGAAATAGTCGCTCAAAGAACATATGTATTAACTAATGCACGGTATTTTTAGGAAATTATTAAAAATTAAAACCAGCTCATTGAAAGACATATGCAAAACAATTGTATTCCTGTAAAGAGGCGATGGATAAACTGTTCCTGTGATATACAAATCAATAATTGAAATTGTTTAGAAATAGTCGCTCAAGGAACATATGTATTAACTAAAGCATGGTATTTTTAGGAAATTATTAAAAATTAAAACCAGCTCATTGAAAGACATATGCAAAACAATTGTATTCCTGTAAAGAGGCGATGGATAAACTGTTCCTGTGATATACAAATCAATAATTAAAATTGTTTAGAAATAGTCGCTCAAGGAACATATGTATTAACTAAAGCACGGTATTTTTAGGAAATTATTAAAAATTAAAACCAGCTCATTGAAAGACATATGCAAAACAATTGTATTCCTGTAAAAAGGCGATGGATAAACTGTTCCTGTGATATACAAATCAATAATTAAAATTGTTTAGAAAGAGTCGCTCAAGGAACATATGTATTAACTAATGCACGGTATTTTTAGGAAATTATTAAAAATTAAAACCAGCTTATTGAAAGACATATGCAAAAAAATTGTATTCCTGTAAAGAGGCGATGGATAAACTGTTCCTGTGATATACAAATCAATAATTAAAATTGTTTAAAAATAGTCGCTCAAGGAACATATGTATTAACTAAAGCACGGTATTTTTAGGAAATTATTAAAAATTAATACCAGCTCATTGAAAGTCATATGCAAAACAATTGTATTCATGTAAAGAGGCGATGGATAAACTGTTCCTGTGATATACAAATCAATAATTGAAATTGTTTCGAAATAGTCGCACAAGGAACATATGTATTAACTAAAGCACGGTATTTTTAGGAAATTATTAAAAATTAAAACCAGCTCATTGAAAGACATATGCAAAACAATTGTATTCATGTAAAGAGGCGATGGATAAACTGTTCCTGTGATATTCAAATCAATAATTAAAAACGTTTAGAAATAGTCGCTCAAGGAACATATGTATTAACTAAAGCACGGTATTTTTAGGAAATTATTAAAAATTAAAACCAGCTCATTGAAAGACATATGCAAAACAATTGTATTCATGTAAAGAGGCGATGGATAAACTGTTCCTGTGATATACAAATCAATAATTAAAATTGTTCAGAAATAGTCGCTCAAGGAACATATGTATTAACTAATGCACGGTATTTTTAGGAAATTATTAAAAATTAAAACCAGCTCATTGAAAGACATATGCAAAACAATTGTATTCCTGTAAAGAGGCGATGGATAAACTGTTCCTGTGATATACAAATCAATAATTAAAATTGTTTAGAAATAGTCGCTCAAGGAACATATGTATTAACTAAAGCACGGTATTTTTAGGAAATTATTAAAAATTAAAACCAGCTCATTGAAAGACTTATGCAAAACAATTGTATTCATGTAAAGAGGCGATGGATAAACTGTTCCTGTCATATACAAATCAATAATTGAAATTGTTTCGAAATAGTCGCACAAGGAACATATGTATTAACTAAAGCACGGTATTTTTAGGAAATTATTAAAAATTAATACCAGCTCATTAAAAGACATATGCTAAACAATTGTATTCATGTAAAGAGGCGATGGATAAACTGTTCCTGTGATATACAAATCAATAATTAAAATTGTTTCGAAATTGTCGCTCAAGGAACATATGTATTAACTAAAGCACGGTATTTTTAGGAAATTATTAAAAATTAAAACCAGCTCACTGAAAGACATATGCAAAACAATTGTATTCATGTAAAGAGGCGATGGATAAACTGTTCCTGTGATATACAAATCAATAATAGAAATTGTTTCGAAATAGTCGCACAAGGAACATATGTATTAACTAAAGCACGGTATTTTTAGGAAATTAGTAAAAATTAAAACCAGCTCTTTGAAAGACATTCGCATAACAATTGTATTCATGTAAAGAGGCGATGGATAAACTGTTTCTGTGATATACAAATCAATAATTAAAATTGTTTAGAAATAGTCGCTCAAGGAACATATGTATTAACTAAAGCACGGTATTTTTAGGAAATTATTAAAAAATAAAACCAGCTCATTGAAAGACATATGCAAAACAATTGTATTCATGTAAAGAAGCGATGGATAAACTGTTCCTGTCATATACAAATCAATAATTTAAATTGTTCAGAAATAGTCGCACAAGGAACATATGTATTAACTAAAGCACGGTATTTTTAGGAAATTATTAAAAATTAAAACCAGCTCATTGAAAGACATATGCAAAACAATTTTATTCATGTAAAAAGGCGATGGATAAACTGTTCCTGTCATATACAAATCAATAATTGAAATTGTTTCGAAATAGTCGCTCAAGGAACATATGTATTAACTAAAGCACGGTATTTTTAGGAAATAAGTAAAAATTAAAACCAGCTCTTTAAAAGACATATGCAAAACAATTGTATTCATGTAAAGAGGCGATGGATAAACTGTTTCTGTGATATACAAATCAATAATTAAAATTGTTCAGAAATAGTCGCTCAAGGAACATATGTATTAACTAAAGCACGGTATTTTTAGGAAATTAGTAAAAATTAAAACCAGCTCTTTAAAAGACATATGCAAAACAATTGTATTCCTGTAAAGAGGCGATGGATAAACTATTTCTGTGATATACAAATCAATAATTAAAATTGTTCAGAAATAGTCGCTCAAGGAACATATGTATTAACTAAAGCACGGTATTTTTAGGAAATTTTTAAAAATTAAAACCAGCTCATTGAAAGACATATGCAAAACAATTGTATTCCTGTAAAGAGGCGATGGATAAACTGTTTCTGTGATATACAAATCAATAATTAAAATTGTTCAGAAATAGTCGCTCAAGGAACATATGTATTAACTAAAGCACGGTATTTTTAGGAAATTATTAAAAATTAAAACCAGCTCATTGAAAGACATATGCAAAACAATTGTATTCCTGTAAAGAGGCGATGGATAAACTGTTTCTGTGACATACAAATCAATAATTAAAATTGTTCAGAAATAGTCGCTCAAGGAACATATGTATTAACTAAAGCACGGTATTTTTAGGAAATTATTAAAAATTAAAACCAGCTCATTGAAAGACATATGCAAAACAATTGTATTCATGTAAAGAGGCGATGGATAAACTGTTCCTGTGATATACAAATCAATAATTAAAATTGTTTCGAAATAGTCGCTCAAGGAACATATGTATTAACTAAAGCACGGTATTTTTAGGAAATTATTAAAAATTAAAACCAGCTCATTGAAAGACATATGCAAAACAATTTTATTCATGTAAAGAGGCGATGGATAAACTGTTCCTGTGATATACAAATCAATAATTAAAATTGTTTAAAAATAGTCGCTCAAGGAACATATGTATTAACTAAAGCACGGTATTTTTAGGAAATTAGTAAAAATTAAAACCAGCTCATTGAAAGACATATGCAAAACAATTGTATTGATGTAAAGAGGCGATGGATAAACTGTTCCTGTGATATACAAATCAATAATTAAAATTTTTTAGAAATAGTCGCTCAAGGAACATATGTATTAACTAAAGCACGGTATTTTTAGGAAATTATGGAAAATTAAAACCAGCTCATTAAAAGACATATGCAAAACAATTGTATTCATGTAAAAAAGCGATGGATAAACTGTTCCTGTGATATACAAATCAATAATTAAAATTGTTTAGAAATAGTCGCTCAAGGAACATATGTATTAACTAAAGCACGGTATTTTTAGGAAATTATTAAAAATTAAAACCAGCTCATTGAAAGACATATGCAAAACAATTGTATTCATGTAAAAAGGCGATGGATAAACTGTTCCTGTGATATACAAATCAATAATTAAAATTGTTTAGAAATAGTCGCACAAGGAACATATGTATTAACTAATGCACGGTATTTTTAGGAAATTATTAAAAATTAAAACCAGCTCATTGAAAGACATATGCAAAACAATTGTATTCATGTAAAGAGGCGATGGATAAACTGTTCCTGTGATATACAAATCAATAATTGAAATTGTTTCGAAATAGTCGCTCAAGGAACATATGTATTAACTAAAGCACGGTATTTTAAGGAAATTAGTAAAAATTAAAACCAGCTCATTGAAAGACATATGCAAAACAATTGTATTTATGTAAAGAGGCGATGGATAAACTGTTCCTGTGATATACAAATCAATAATTAAAATTTTTTAGAAATAGTCGCTCAAGGAACATATGTATTAACTAAAGCACGGTATTTTTAGGAAATTATTAAAAATTAAAACCAGCTCATTAAAAGACATATGCAAAACAATTGTATTCATGTAAAGAAGCGATGGATAAACTGTTCCTGTGATATACAAATCAATAATTAAAATTGTTTAGAAATAGTCGCTTAAGAAACATATGTATTAACTAAAGCACGGTATTTTTAGGAAATTATTAAAAATTAAAACCAGCTCATTAAAAGACATATGCAAAACAATTGTATTCATGTAAAGAAGCGATGGATAAACTGTTCCTGTGATATACAAATCAATAATTAAAATTGTTCAGAAATAGTCGCTCAAGGAACATATGTATTAACTAAAGCACGGTATTTTTAGGAAATTATTAAAAATTAAAACCAGCTCATTGAAAGACATATGCAAAACAATTGTATTCCTGCAAAGAGGCGATGGATAAACTGTTTCTGTGACATACAAATCAATAATTAAAATTGTTCAGAAATAGTCGCTCAAGGAACATATGTATTAACTAAAGCACGGTATTTTTAGGAAATTATTAAAAATTAAAACCAGCTCATTGAAAGACATATGCAAAACAATTGTATTCATGTAAAGAGGCGATGGATAAACTGTTCCTGTGATATACAAATCAATAATTGAAATTGTTTCGAAATAGTCGCTCAAGGAACATATGTATTAACTAAAGCACGGTATTTTTAGTAAATTAGTAAAAATTAAAACCAGCTCATTGAAAGACATATGCAAAACAATTGTATTTATGTAAAGAGGCGATGGATAAACTGTTCCTGTGATATACAAATCAATAATTAAAATTTTTTAGAAATAGTCGCTCAAGGAACATATGTATTAACTAAAGCACGGTATTTTTAGGAAATTATTAAAAATTAAAACCAGCTCATTAAAAGACATATGCAAAACAATTGTATTCATGTAAAGAAGCGATGGATAAACTGTTCCTGTGATATACAAATCAATAATTAAAATTGTTTAGAAATAGTCGCTTAAGGAACATATGTATTAACTAAAGCACGGTATTTTTAGGAAATTATTAAAAATTAAAACCAGCTCATTAAAAGACATATGCAAAACAATTGTATTCATGTAAAGAAGCGATGGATAAACTGTTCCTGTGATATACAAATCAATAATTAAAATTGTTCAGAAATAGTCGCTCAAGGAACATATGTATTAACTAAAGCACGGTATTTTTAGGAAATTATTAAAAATTAAAACCAGCTCATTGAAAGACATATGCAAAACAATTGTATTCCTGTAAAGAGGCGATGGATAAACTGTTTCTGTGACATACAAATCAATAATTAAAATTGTTCAGAAATAGTCGCTCAAGGAACATATGTATTAACTAAAGCACGGTATTTTTAGGAAATTATTAAAAATTAAAACCAGCTCATTGAAAGACATATGCAAAACAATTGTATTCATGTAAAGAGGCGATGGATAAACTGTTCCTGTGATATACAAATCAATAATTGAAATTGTTTCGAAATAGTCGCTCAAGGAACATATGTATTAACTAAAGCACGGTATTTTTAGGAAATTAGTAAAAATTAAAACCAGCTCATTGAAAGACATATGCAAAACAATTGTATTTATGTAAAGAGGCGATGGATAAACTGTTCCTGTGATATACAAATCAATAATTAAAATTTTTTAGAAATAGTCGCTCAAGGAACATATGTATTAACTAAAGCACGGTATTTTTAGGAAATTATTAAAAATTAAAACCAGCTCATTAAAAGACATATGCAAAACAATTGTATTCATGTAAAGAAGCGATGGATAAACTGTTCCTGTGATATACAAATCAATAATTAAAATTGTTTAGAAATAGTCGCTTAAGGAACATATGTATTAACTAAAGCACGGTATTTTTAGGAAATTATTAAAAATTAAAACCAGCTCATTAAAAGACATATGCAAAACAATTGTATTCATGTAAAGAAGCGATGGATAAACTGTTCCTGTGATATACAAATCAATAATTAAAATTGTTCAGAAATAGTCGCTCAAGGAACATATGTATTAAGACATTCGGTGTTCAGCAACTGCATTACTTGATGTGTATAATGTGGCGGAGCTCCATCGTGCTGAATCCACATATTACGTATAGTTTCTAAAGGTACATATCCTAACAAAGCTGGTAAATGATTGCTAAGAAAATTTAAATAAACATGTCCATTCAAATAACCATTTAAAAAAATGAACCTACGACATGGTGACTAAATATGGCACCCCGAACTTTCCATTTGTGTTGATGGTCTATTTGTCGTGTAAAAAATGGATTCGTTAAATGTTAAAAAAAATGAAAGTGCTGTATTGCACAAAAATTTCATAAAAATGTAAATTTTACGAAAACTGTTGACTTTAGACCCATATAACTTTATACATTTTTTAAAGTAAATAAAGAGAAATACAATAATTTAAAAATATAAAGGGTGTTCTATTTTTTTTTAAATCACATTTTCACAAGTGCCGCTCAAACAAAACACCCTGTTTATTTGAAAATAATTTTTGGTTATGTAGAAAATAGATTCGCACAATATTTGTATTAAATGTTTTTTGATATTTTCATTAATAAAGGAGCTATCAAAAAATCTCAGGGTCGTGGTGCACACTGTGTATCGCACTTTTTTAAATTTTAATTTGTAAAAGCAGACGTCAAAAACCACAGATTATATTTTTCGACAATTATTAATGAACTCAACAAAGAAAACTAAGTTCCTTGGTAAATCTTTTATAATAAACGAGATACCTTTGCTGGAATTCGAACTACAACTAGTCGTTATGTTTAGACTGTGTGTTTGTTAATATTTCATGGTAAATGTAACTTACTATAGGAACACTAAGCAAAAATGATTTCGCTCTTTCTGGCAACCAATATTCAGCCTCACTGTAAAATAACCAACCTTGAAGCACCCTGAAAAACAAATGTTAGATAATACTTAATAATCTAAAACACAATAAGACAATATTAACTGTCAATTAATGATTGGAACTTGACTTTTTGTAATTATCTAAAAACTAACCAAATAGCATCGGGATCTACCGCAGTCATTGCAGAAAATATGGCTCGTCCCACATTACCCAAATACGTCAGGTCAGTTGATCCAGGAGTCATTTCGTTAAAAGTATCCGCATTATAAATATGATCTGTCCCATATTCATTTATTTGCTAAAATCACACACTTTTAACAAACATTCAAACTGTTCGACCTTCGGTTGATTTACTTCTTCCATGAATAAATTTCCCACAGTCTGGAATAATGGGTCCAAGGGATCTATTAAGTAGGGACAGCAATACGAATCCTCAAAAGTAATCCATCGGGTCATCTCTGTTAGATTTGCGTTGGGAAACAATCTAAAAACCATGGTTAAAATATGTTGGTTTAAAATATAAACGTACACCTTTTGAAAGCTCTGGGGACGTGGCCGGCAAATCCAGGAAGAACAGTTGTCATACCAAGATCTCTCATTCTTTGCAACATTTGGTTTTGAAGTTGCACTGAACGTGTGTGCCATGCTTCCGATAAGGGACCTCCCCATCCTCTTAAATTTCCCATTCTGTACCTGGAATAACAAATATTAAACTATGAAGTAATCGAAAAATTGGCCCTCACGACCTCTAATATGTTCATCATTATTTTAAAACCCATACAATTTTACTCAGTTTATTATAAACTTTATAGAAGAGGGTGATTAAAATTCGAGTTTAAGCATGGGGATCTTGCTTATTATAATAGCTAGAGTATAGGTTCAAATTTGGCAAAGTTGCTAAATTTTGTGCTCAATAATAATCTGAAGAGAAATTGTAAATATCTCAAATGTTATCCGAGAAAATTAGGAAAAACCGCAAAATACGATTTTCGAAAATGTAGTTTGTTGATTGGTTGTCATGGAAACAACATAAACTACAACGACCGGCCTACTTGATTTATAATGGTTGTTGTTTAAAACCCTTTTTTTAATTTGGCAATGAATAAAGAAGTATAATACGAAGTGTGATACATCAATGGATTCAGAAAAATAAATGTTATTAGATTATGTAAATAGCAAAAATTGCGCCCATAAGAAAAAACAAAGTTGGTTGTCATAAAACAAAAACGAATCGATCTAGGAAAAACTTGTGACCACCATCCGATTTGGCTTAAAAAGTTACTTAAGCAATATTTTTACACATTTAAAATATTTTAAACTCCGAAGGAGTGATAGACGATTTTCAAAAATCGTATTTTCTGGTTTTTCCTATTTTTCTCGAATACTGTTTGAGATATTTCCAATTTCTCTTCGAATTATTAATGAGCACAAAATTTAACAGCTTTGCCCAATTTAAACGTATACTCTAGCTATTATAATAAGCGAGATCCCCATGCTTAAACTCGAATTTCAATAACCCTGTATATTGGCATGTAAAGCAAAAATGATTTACCAAGCCAAAAATGCCGGTCCTGCAAAATGTTCATCGATTTCTTCTCCAGTTAAATTTAATTTGCTGAAAACCCTGGCCCATATTGCTTCCTGTCCGTTAACTGCCAAGACGAGATTGTAAGAGTTTAAAGCGATCCAATCAATGTGCTTTTCCCATTGTTCCCAATTCCACCATGCAAAACTATAACTTGAAGTGCATACGTTTTGATAATATCGAAACCTGAAAACAAAATCGGTAAGTTACAAAACTAAATTTATTCAAAACACCAAATAAATACATGTACAGGGTGGTCTATTTTCGATGCCCATACAGGGTATCTCGGTTATTATCAGAGGTTAAAAAAACACGAAGTAAGTAGTCTATATTTATTTTTTGAGAGGAATTCATTGCCGTAAACAGATTTTTGATGCCTTTTTTATTTTTCGAAATAGGTATAGCCAAAAACCGATTTTTGGCAATTATATAGGGTGTTTCATGCTAATCCTTAGGGGTATTATTCCTTGGCTGATTTTAAGAAAAAAAAGTTCATATCAATGTAGGTCCGCAACCGCCGTATTTTTGAGATACAGGGTGTTAAAAGTTGAAAAAAATATCGGTTTTTTCGTAATATCTTAGATACCGCTTTAGATATTTTTTTGAATCTTAGTAGGTACTAACTAGGCATAAAAACACATTTTTTCCAGAAAAAAAAATTGTTCTATTTCTACCAATGGCGTCCGCACTAACACGACCTTGAATATTTTTAATGAAAAAAATGATATGCCACTGTTTTTTTTTCAAAATAAATGTCATTTTTATAATTGTACTTTATCTCTTCGTAAAAATGGCCTATTGACTTTTTTGTCCGACGAACGGTTTTCGAGTAAACTTTTAACACCCTGTATCTCAAAAATACGGCGGTTGCGGAACTACATTGATATGAACTTTTTTTTTTAAATCATCCAAGGAATAATACCCCTAAGGATCAGCATTCAATTATGAAACACCCTGTATGCCATTTCGGCCGAGAGTAATCTTTGATTCATTGATTTGTCCCTTATCCATATCTCTGCCCCATAAGTCATTACTGGTTCTATTATCGTTTTAAATATATTTCTTTTATTTTTCTCTTTAGGTTCTTATTCCAAAAGATTGGCTGTAATGTTTTTATCATATTCTTTCCTCTGCCTATTTTCTTCATTATGTCCTTGTCGTCTCTTCCATCTTCGCATATTGTGAGTCCCAGATATTCGTACTGACTAACGTTCTTTATCGTTCCATTATGTAGCTGTATGCCATGTCCTCTTCCACCTATGGCCACATACTTAGGGTTGCCAACAGGTCTCTTTTAAAGAGAACATGTTCTCTTTTTTAAGAGAATATTTTTGTTCTCTTTCTTTTTTTATTATTTATATAAATGTCCTCTTTTTTAAATTTTGCTATTTAATACTTCTAATTATTTATTAATGCACAAAAGAAAAAGTTCCTCTCTAAATTTGAAATGTAAATTAACAAGACTATTTTATTGTGTGTAAAGGTAAAAAGCATGTGAAATTTTGATCTAGTCAATCTACAGCCGTATTCATAGTCCTTCCTTATCTTAAGGATTGAGGAAGCCTCAAGGTTCCTTGTTCGGTCAAGGTAGATTTATGAAACATGAAACGAGGAAGGACTATGAATACGGCTGCTAGTGTTGTCAACACAGGTCCACAGGTGAGGTGTGGTGGGGTTTGCAAATATCACACGTTACAAATCAAATCACATGGCCTGAAACAACCAATCGTATTATCTGTTTTCAAGAAGAATTGCAAACCAAATATACATGTTTTAAACCAACATCAAATTCTAAATCGGAGGCGACTTGTACGATTTGTAATACAATAGTTTCAGTTGCAAACAAAGGCAAATATGATTTGGATCAACACGTATTGTCAAAAAAACAATCAAAAATTCTTCGTGCAGGAACTAGTTCCATGTCCGTAGGTATGTGATTTTTTTACACACAAAAATTCATCTCTCGATCTCAAAGTATCAGCAGTTGAAGGAACTTTGGCTTTTCACACTTTTTTTTAAGTTACCAATCTTATATTATGATTGTAAAAAACGTGTATACATAGGTACGAATAAGTTTATTGAAAAAAATGTTCTCTTTTTTTGTACTCAACAGTTGGCAACCCTACACATACTGTGTTTTCTCCGTATTTACCTCCAGTCCTCAGTTATTGTATTCCTCTATAAGTTTATTTAGCATGTATGTCATATCTTGCTGATCTTCTGCAATAACTATTTGATAATCTGCAAAAAGGATCGTGTATATCGGGCTCTCGCCCAACAGTGTTCCCATCGGACTGCATTTTATGGTCCAATGTTTTAAGGCCGCACGTAGGTAAATTTTAAAAAGGATAGGTGAGAGGCAGCAACCTTTTTCTAAGGTAATCCACAATTTTTGGAGGGTAACGGAGTCGAATGCTTTCCTTAGATCTATAAATGTAACGTGGAGTTCTCTTCCTTTAGCCAGATTCTTCTCTGCTAAGTCATTACACATAATCAACACGCTAAAAGTGTGTACGTTGCTTTCTTTCAGGAGAAATAAACTCACAGATGACAACTGGGTAATATTGTTCGTCTTTTTCATTTCAGTACTGTATATTTTGGCGCATACTGTACTTATAAAATGGAAAAACAAGTTTGAAAACACATGCAGAATGCACGTCACCTTACAACGAAACTAGAATCCCAATCTAGCAAGCTTGAAATTAATTATCACTAACCTATCATTAGAAGTTATTGTAATATTAACTTCAGGTAGTTCTGCAGGTAAATTCAACTGCGATGCTTCCCAGGATATGTGGCATAAACAGTAATACTTCAAATAGTGATGAAATCCACTAGCAACTGCCACGCCACTTGTACCAATAATTTTAATTATACCATTTTCTAGCCTTTCAACCTAGGTAAAAATAAATAATAATAATTCTGCTGGTCAAGACAACATTTTTACCTACGCGGTATGTGTCTTTGCCTTCAGGACCTAGAGATGTATCAACGGAAACATTGAATTTATGGAAGTGATCGGGAATAAGTCTTTGGATAAGATCTGCCGCTGCTTGGGCCTGAGTTTCTGATGTTGCTTGTGGTTTAATATTATTAAAAGATGATTGAAATTCTGTAAATAGTAACTATTACATACTTAGAGAAATCGATTTAGATTAGATTGTGGAGAATACTACAGACGAATTTACTTTTTCAAATCTTAATGAAGTAATAAATAAACCAATACAAATAACTGAAATAACTAAATACTACCAAATAATAAAAGAAACCATAACCTAGATCAGTGGTTCTCAAACTGGGTGCCGCGGCACCCTAGGGTGCCGTAAGTACGCCAGAAGGGTGCCGCGAAATTTTTAACTGTTTATATGTTTAAAACCAAATATTTAACTGCTACAAATATCTAAATCTAAAACAAAAAATTATACTCCTATATTTTAATTACATTGGACAAAGCTTAAATAAAAGTTATTATTTGGTTTTTGGTGTTCCAAATCAACTTATTTAACAGACATATTTGATCACCTGAACAAGTGGAACTCCAGTATGTAAGGAACAAATGAAAATATTTTGACTTCTGCAGATAAAATTAAGGCGTTTAAAGATAAAATTAAAATGTGGAAAATAAAATTATACTCAAATAATGTAGAAATGTTTGTTAAAGTTGCCGAATTGTAATATAATAACAAAGATTTGCAAAAGCTTAGTTACAGTCATTTAACATTTTTAGAAGAACAAATTAACCATTATTTCCCAGACATATCAGTTAATTTGTAAGATTGGATTAGAAATCCATTTGTAGAATCAACATCTGAAATAAGTGACTTAAGTCATATAGAAGTTGAAGAATTAATTGATATACGTAACGATCGCACGTTAAGATTGAAGCATTCAGAAATATGTCTGAATTAATTTTGGATAACAATTATAAAGGAACACCCCAATATAGGGTTCAAATCACTTAATATTTTATTGCAGTTTTCCAAATCGCATTTGTGTGAACTAGGATTTTCTGCACTCATAAATATTAAAACAAAGCAGAGAAAAAGACTAAAAACCCTTGAAAATGAGATGAGAGTATGTCTCTCAAAAACGACCTAATATCAAAGAAATATGCAAACACCATCACGCACATATTTCACATTAAGTTCACATTTTAACACCAAACACTTTATAATAACTTTTGTTTTGTACGTTTTTGTGCTGTTTGGAAATAAAAAAAAAAAAAAAATAATAGGGGTGCCGTGAATTTGGGTTAATGATTTCAGTGTGCCGCCAGACAAAAAAGTTTGAGAACCACTGACCTAGATATATATACTATATCAAAATTATTTACAAAGAATATAAAAATAACAAAATATCAAGCAAATTATTTGTCAACAACTAAGGCATTAATTTATTTAGTATTTGATGATTGCAATCAACTTTCTGGAAGATTCAAAGGTTGCAATAGACATTTTACAGTTCAAACAAATCCAGTTATTATAATTTAAAAAAATCTCGGTTAAACTCGAAAGGAAATACACATGAAAACCAGCTGATTACCTTTATTCTAAAAAACACAAAATTTGTTAACTAAGTAAATTTTCGAACACAACGCAAAAAAGAGTAGAGAATATATACAGGGTGTTTCTTATACAGGGTGATTGATTGAGACCGGGCATTAAAAATATATGAAGAATGAAAAAGGGTATGGATCTGAAATTTTGGTTATGACCATAATGGCATCTGATCTGTTTATTGAAAATATTTTCAAGATGGCGACACTTCCGCAAATACCGGAAGTTGGCGTCTACTTTTTTATTTTCAATACAATGGTCTATTTTTTAGTGCATTTTTGGATTCAAAACGTTATTTTAGAGGGACTTTTATTAGCATTTCCTATACCTAAGTGCAGTCATTTTTTAGATTTTTGGACTTTTTTGAAAATTTTTTGATTTTCACCGTGATGCTTAATATTATCTAACATGGCCATTTTTAAAGAAAAAACGCTTAAATTTAGACCATGCCTAGAAGAAACCTTGGACTACATCCTGGAATTTTTGCAATCGATGAATTACTTACAGGGTGTCCAAAATTTAATTTTCTTTTAATACAACTTCAGACCACTAAAACTCGTTTTTTTCAAATACAATGCCCAAACTTTTTTTTCATTTTCTAATGCAAAATTACATTCTGCATCAACCTGTATTAGCGTTTCCTATACCTATCTGCAACAGTTTTCGAGTTATTAAGAATTTTTGATAAAGTTAAGAGAAATTGCAACATTTTTTAATAGTAAGCCTTGGAAATGACAACAAATGCCAATATTAATAACTGTAAACCCCTTTTATTGCGTTTGTCTGAAGCATCCATGAAAATGTATAATCAAGAGTATTCAAACACGAATATTTTGAACTTATTTTATATTCATGAAGAATGTAACAAGATTATTGAAAGAACTTGCCGCGTGTTCAGTGAGAGTTATCCTTATTTGACTGTAATGACCAGACAGAAATTTTAATGAATAGAATCAATTTTTTTTCAATTTAGAAGAGTGAAATCTGCTTGTATTCGACCTAAGCGTGTGACAAATGGTGAAACTAACAAAGTTAACATCCTGAGATATTTTAATGACCATCCTCAGCGATCAATTTGATTGGTAGCGCAAGACTCGGGTTTAACATACTATGCTGTACAAGCTACATTAAAAATACACAACTATTCGTTCACACTTTCAACAATCTTCTGAATTTGTTCAAGAATGTAAAATAAATTCAAAATATCCGTGTTTGAATACTCTTGATAATCCATTTTCATGGATACTTCAGACAAACGCGATAAAAGTGGTTCACGGTTATTAAGTATTGGCATTTGTTGTCATTTCCAAGGCCTACTATTTAAAAATGTTGCAATTTCTCTTAACTTTATCAAAAATTCTTAATAACTCGAAAATTGTTGCAGATAGGTATAGGAAACGCTAACACAGATTGATGCAGAATGTAATTTTGCATTAGAAAATGAAAAAAAAGTTTGGGCATTGTATTTAAAAAAAACGAGTTTTGGTGGTCTGAAGTTGTATTAAAAGAAAATTAAATTTTGGACACCCTGTAAGTAATGCATCGATTGCAAAATATCCAGGATGTAGTCCAAGGTTTCTTCTAGGCATGGTCTAAATTTAAGCGTTTTTTCTTCAAAAATGGCGGTGGTAGATTTTATTAAGCATCACGATGAAAATCTAAAAATTTTCAAAAAAGTCCAAAAATCTCAAAAATGGCTGCACTTAGGTATAGGGAATGCTAATAAAAGTCCCTCTAAAATAACGTTTTGAATCCAAATACGCAATAAAAAATAGACCATTGCAGTTGAAATAAGAAAGTAGACGTCAACTTCCTGTATATCCGGAAGTGTCGCCATATTGAAAATATTTTCAATGAACAGATCAGATGCCATTATGGTCATAACCAAAATTTCAGATCCATACCCTTTTTCATTCTTCATATATTTTTAATGCCCGGTCTCAATCAATCACCCTGTATATTGCGAAAATATTCAGTAGGTAATTCCGTATCAAAACTTAATGGGGAGTTTTATATAATTTTCAAAAGGTTTCTCTTAGTTATATTTTTAATCACATCCCACCTTCACAAGGGGCTGAAAAGTGCAACCCCTTTTGGTTTTTTATCAGAACTTTTTGGAGGGTTGACATTTTGAAATTTAACATTTTTTATTAAAAAGCCTAATTTATTTAGAAACATTTTTATTTACTAACTTTTCCTATAAAACCTACAGTTTTTGAATAAAAAATAAAATAAGTTAACATGAACCATCAAATATTCTAAAATAAAACGATTAATTTTGGTGGTTACCATCGTTAGTTTATTTTATATTATTTTTTACTCAAAAACTGTAGATTTTGAAGGAAAAGTTAATAATTAAAAAACTTATATTGCAAAATGTTAACCCTTCAAAAAGTTCTGATAAAAAAGTCAACAGGGCTCGCACTTGTAAAGGTGGGAAATGATTAAAAATATAACTGTGGGAAACTTTTTAATAAGTAAAAAACATCTACCAAATATCATATAATTTTACCGCTCCTCTTTAGGGGGGTGTAACTCCGAAAGGATACGTCTAAGCACCCTCCCGAATTTTTTTTGCAATATTTAAGAAACCCCCTGTATAAAACAGGGATTCTCAATCTGTGGGGCGCGAAACATTTAAAGGGGGGTGTGATAACTAGTATTCCGAATTTCGATGTATTTTGAGATTGCATTAGCAAAAATAAGCAGTATCAAATATACACATTATGAAAATAATACATTTGATCATAGGACGCTAAATAATAACAGAGTGTTTTGATAGTACAAAAGGATTGGAAGGGGGGCACAATACAAAATAATATGAAAAAGGGTGGCACAATACAATTTTATTTAAAAAAAAGGAAACACAAATACGAAAGTTTGAGAAACGCTGATCTAAACCATGTAATTAAAAATATTTGATACATTTCCTTTTAAATTAACATATATGTATTTTAATCTTTTTTAAATTGAAATTTGCAAGCGCTTCGAAAGTTATTAAAAATTTCACATTAAGTTAGTCAAAGTTTTTTAGTCAATCCAAAATATAAACGATTTTGAATGGATCAAATTTCCCAAAAATTGCACTTTTAAGACTTTAAATCGACAATTTTTGAAACTTTATTTAAATATTATTTATAACAACTACAATATACGTTTGTTGATTTAATACGAATAAATTAAAATTTAAACAAATGTAACCTCATTAGAACTTTAAATAATGTAAAATAAACAGAAACGAATGTATTGGTACTACTATAAAATTATAAGCAAAACCATACTTAAAAAATGTATACCTATGTAAAAATTATTATGTATCATTTTTCATATCATGGTAGATACTAATAATATAAGTTATTTAATTTAAGGTATACATTTGCATCTTAATCTTTAAAAGTTTCCTAAAATTAATACACAATGATTATTTTGACAAATAATGTGTAGAAGCAGAGTGCTAAATTTACAAATGTAATATTGCTCGTAACTTAAGCATTTTAAAGATTTTCATTGGGTGTGAAAAGGGAATGTAATAAACATTTTAAAAATTAAAAAAGCTAAAAAATTGCAGAAATGCTGACTATTAGTACCCGATGTTGCCAAATATGTAATTGTTAAAACTAAATCATTTTTTGTTCAATCGTTTATGTGATTGTTCATATGTCATTTTGACAGACGTCATTTACAAAAACGAAATTAGAACGCCTAAGGTCCACACACACACACACGCACTCACCCTCACATGCGTTGATACACACAATATACATTATATGTATTTATGGCGAAAGTCATTTGGTGGCCACACCAGTTTAATTTTGGTTAATTTTTGGTTTTAATATTACATTAAGGTTGTCAAATTCTTTTACTGTTACAATTTTAGCGTTTTCATGCAATTTACAAGCAGTCAAATAAGGAATAAATACTAAATCCACTTACTGTCGCCACATACGGCACTGCTAAGAAAAAGTAGAAAAAGCAGATCGCACCACAATTTTAAATTCAAGCACATTTTAACTCTTCCACGCCTGCTATTCCGCGTGTGAAGCGACGACGATAAGTACTCGTACATATGTATACGCGCACAGTTAGTTGATATACTGAAGGTTTAAACTCACAACGCTTTATAAAGCAATAAAGGCTAATAACTTAATAATACCAGGCTAGTTCATATTTGGTTAGTAGAGACTAATCCCAACATTTTATATCGTAAAGTGCTTTTCAAGAAATATCGAATAATAATATCAACGTCAACTTATCGGACATACACGCTTATCGTTTGTTTTCAAACTTTTGTATAAATAAAACTGAAGTACCCGTTAGCGATGCTTTATTTACCGTTCATAACTGATAAGTACACAACGATAAAAATATTTTTTTTAATATACTACTAGTAATTACAGCCTGTATGTTTTTAGGATACGATTTGTCGTTATTTCATTAGCTTTTAAACGAATAACGTGGAACAAATACTGACGCATCAGTTACTTAAACGTGCAACTCTTTAAAAGGACCAATTTATAAGTTTATAGAGAATAATGACAAGACTACAGCTACAATAAAAAAGGATGCCAACGGGAACCCAAAATCTTGGGATGGGCGCGCTTAGGTAGTTAAGAACCAACCAACACGAAATGAACAGGTTGGTCCTAATTCGATGTGATTACATGGATATCTCGCTTAATATTTAAGATAGAGAAACGGTTAAAATACCAAAAATGTGCAGTTTTTTGAGACAAATTCAGAATCGGTTCAAAAATATTCTATCATTTTCTGTTTTTGAGTTATTGGTAAAAAAAACTGTTCTTTTGTCATTTATTGATAATGTCATATCTCCGTTATTGTTGTAAATATCAAAATAATTTATAAAGGTTATTTTTAGATATTTTTTATGTAAAATTAAATGATCTAAAAGAAATATTTTAACGCTCACCATTAAAAAGTTATGACACAAACATAACTTTTTTTTAAATGAAAGCCATAGTTGGCTACGAGTTTAAAAAGGTTTTACAACTTGTTTTTTTTTTTTTTTTTCACAGCCTACTATGTTTTTCTTTGAAAAAAATACTAAGAAACCTTCCTAACTTGCGTATTATTGAAAATAAATACATCAACCCTTATATATTTGGAATGAGAAAAAATAAGAAATTTAAATATGCCGTAGCCAATTAAAAGGCATCCATTCAAAAAAGGAGCTTTGGTCATAGAGCGAGCAAAAATATTTTTTTTTAGTATAATCAAATTTAGCATAAAAATATCTAAAAATAATCTAGGTACATAAGTTTTTTTGATATTTACAACAATAACGGAAATATGACACATTACAAATATGACCAAAAAAAAAACAGTTTTTTCCTAATAACTCAAAAACCGGTAACAATAGAATATTTTTGAAAATGGTTTGTCTCAAAAAACTGCACATTTTTGGTAATTTAATCGTTTTTCTATCTTGAATATTAAGCGAGTTACCGATGTAATCCCATCGAATTTGGACCATCCGGACAGCCGGTCAAAAACAAAGAACTTTGTTGTTAAAATTGTTGTTTTATTTGTTTCTTACTGCGTAATAATTGCTCTAGACCTGCGTATTACGTCAACAACGCATGAGGGACCAACCAACTAATAAAGTCCTAACAAAAACATATTTAAAAAATAATTCAGTCAATCACAGAACAAAAACCAATGGAGTCTTTTGGCAGGACAAAAAGATTGGAAGGAAAGCGCAAAAAAGTTGATATGGACGAAGGAAGCGTACTGAGATAAGATACAAAAAAAGTGGGCAAAAATACAAAAATGTTGAGAAACATTGGTCATGATGAAAAGTTTTTATTTTTGATTACGCATGATGTACCTAACCGGGGTATTTCATTTTTTTGTCTTATGGTATGAGCTACTTCTTCTTTGGCTAAACTATCTGAGATGGTTTTGTTTGTAACCTGATGCACCCATGAAGCCCTTAACATCCGAACCGATGATAACATCCTAGTTTTTTTTGTAGCTTCTTCAGAAATAGCCCATGCTTCGACTTCGCAAAATAACACTAAAAACATTTTTAGCCATGTATATTTTTTTTAGTACAAGAGCCTCTTGCGTCTAAAAGTTTGGAAATTCATAGTCTATGAAATAAAATTTGGTATAATGATATAATTTGTTGGGTTTAACAATTTCCACTCTTGAAAATTTAAAGAGTAGCAATGACTGCCTTAAAATTATTCCTTCCTTACGGATTTTAAATTTATGTTTTAAGTAGATACCCCCTAAGAGGTTTATAGCACCACTAAAGCATAAGCAGGGCCGGCCTTAAACACATTCCACCAATTCTCTTACCTAGGGCCCCGCGCTTAAAGGGACCCCGCGCTCAAAAAATAAAATATATAAATATAATGCTTATTAATAGCATAGAAACAAAAAGCAATTCTCTATCATATCCCTTAAAAAAGTTATCGTTCAATAGTGAAATACTTAACTTAATATACCATACTACAGTAATATAATAGATTATTTATCAAATATTATCATCAAATCATTTAACAAAAGCTTTCGTGAAATAATTCCAGTTGAAACGATTACGGAAACGCAAAAAATGAAGCAGAATCTTTGGCCACTCAAATGAAAGATTACAAATTCTTGGTATCTTTAGTTTTCTGGTATGATTTGCGTTACCAAGTGAACTTGGTAAAGAATTAAAAAGCGAAACCTCAGATCTGTCTTAGGGAATACTCACTTTTGAAAAATTGTGCAAACGGCTAGAGTGTACTGACAAGGGAAGGTCACGGATACGTTGTCGCTAGAATTTGATTCCGGCTGTGTTTATTACAACAAGGGCATCAAAACTAAATGTTTTCCAGAGTTATACGTGCCACTGGCCATTACCTTCGGAAAAATAGGAGAAAAACTGAACAGCTGATTAATAAAAGTAATATTTGCGATCGCGTTGGCCATGAAACCGTCAAAGACAAAATCGAAATTCTTCTATTTACCAATGCGGGCATCCTTTCCAAGTAAAATGGTGTAAAGTTTTTGAAAAAATCTTAAACGGTTCCGAAGAAAAACGCAAAAAACGAGGCCTTTGTAAAAACGGTTTTCCCAATGTTAAACGCCTATGCAAGTAGCATAGATATAGTAATACAGATATACGACAACTTCTCAATTCATAGCGCTTATGCAGGGGTTTCGTTTTTGACGTTTTTCTCCGGAACCGTTCAAGATTTTTTCAAAAACTTTGCACCATTTTACTTGCAAAGGATACGCGCATTAGTAAATAGAAGAATTTCGATTTTATCTCTGACGGTTTCATGGCCAACGCGATCGCAAAAATGACCTTTTTGTACCAATTTTTCAGTTTTTCCCCTATTTTTCCGAAGGTAATGGCCAGTGGCACGTATAACTTTGCAGAACATTTAGTTTTGATGCCCTTAATGTAATAAATACAGCCGGAATCAAATTCTAGCGACAACGTATCGTGACCTTCCCTTGTGAGAAAAAAGTTTTAAAGATGTATTAATCGGTGCAAATGATCTTGCAAAAGATTTAGATGTTCTTCCACAATTTCAGTTGAAGCGTTTACGGAAACGCAAACGGCAATTTGCATACGACTCCTCAGACGACCCTGTTGTTGATGCAAAGGAAGCATACAAAATAAACTGTTTTAATCAAATGTTGGATAAAACACTGCAGTCTCTTCAACCTCCATTTAAACAATTAAAATAGGCCGTAGATTTATTTAGTTTTTTATGGACATTTCTTAATCAATCTAAAGAGACTACATTAAAATAAGCTGCTGATTTACAAATTGCTTTAAAATACAGCGAATTGGTGGACTTAAATGGATTCATCTTGGCGGAAAAAAATAGAAGTTTTAAAAGTAACTATTCCACAAAGTAAATAGTTGCAATCCTTTAAATATACTTAAATATTTGGCTTGCAATAATCGTCCAACCTCGTTTCCATATTTATTTATTGCACTAAGGATCTTCCTTACTATACCGGCAACACTCTGTGCGGGAGAAAGAAGTTTTTCAGAATTAAAATTAATTAAAACGTATTTACGAACCACTATTACTGAAGAACGTTTAAATTTATCGCAATTATGTCAATTGAAAGTAAAGTCATGAGGGAGATGGACTTCGACAACCTATTAAAGGATTTTGAGGAAGCAATATCTGGAAAGATTAATTTTAATTGAGTTTCTATTTCGTTTATAAAAATATGAGTTGTTTTGCTTTCCTTCGTTCATAGTCAATTTGTCAAATTTTATGTTTTGGTATATTATTTTAGCTAATGTTTGTTAAAAATTTTATTTAAAAAAATAATTATTTGTTTTTGGGGAGGGGGAGCCGCAGTTTGTCCTTGCGTCGGGCCCCGCGCTTACTAGGGCCAGCCCTTCATTTAAGAACATGAAATTTCCTTTAAAAAAACCTAAAAGGAACTAAAAAACCTAGAACAGAAACGCTCTGAATGTTTAAAAAAATCATAAGGATATACAAAATGGATCAAGAACATCCACATCCTAGTGGCAAAAGCTGCTCAAGGATAAAACAAAATTGCTTTAAGACGAAATAAATACTCTCATTTACGATTTTTTTGTTTTCAAAGCTGAAATTGAAGTTGAAAGGGTGGAGGTTTTATTATGTACCAACCATACACTTCCGATTGAAGTATAAAAATTAAAAGACATAAGAAAGAACCTTCTGGAAAAATTACATAACTTTTATGTCGATCAATAATTAGTGTAATTTTTATACTTCACTGTAAGTTAAAAGTACTGAGAATTAATGACTTCAAATTAATCCAAAGAACTTCCTAACTAGAAGCACAATTACCTAAAAATGTATCCAAAACAAAAATATTGTTTATCTACACCCATTAAAAGGATGGCCTATATTAGTTTAATAATTTTATTTATTAACTTACACAATAAACACTTAGTACTACAAAAATTATTGGTTTTATTATGACTTTCCAACACATACTTCATCACCTACATTTATGAATCCCCCGTGTATCAATCCTAAATTCTGTCCCATAACCGGAGACTTCTCTTTCCATGAAATGGGATACAGATGTTGCAATTGTCGATACCTAAAACAAAGATTTCGTCATTAATTTTAACACCCTCTTCTTACTTAAAAACACTCACGTCTCTAAAGTGTGTAAAGGTTCGCCTTTTTCATGTCGAACCCCTGTTTCTGGATTTATAGTGGTTAAAATACACCTAGTGCATGGTTTTACGTTGCGGAATATCACTTCACCCATTTTAATCCAGTCCCAGTGATCTTCAGCGTACGCCGGCGCATCTTTTATTACAATATTTGGACGAAAATTATCAATCGTTACTGTAGATTCTTCTATTCTACTGTTGAGATCCTCAACTGAAGACTTATTCACGAGCAAAAAAGCTGCTAAATCAGAATACATGCCCTGAAAACATATATTTTAATTTTGATTAATTAAGAACGCTTTTTGATTTTACTGTTGATTCGTTCGAGAGGTTTTTGAAAACTTTCATCTCTTTTTTCTCCGTTTTTGTGATATCCCTACGATGTGTGCCATCATGAAATCCCAAGCGTAGTCCTTGTTGGTTGTCTAAGATGTATCTGGATAACCACGTAGCTGCTTCTTCTCCACAATCAATAACTAGAGTTTTTGTTGACCATAAACTAAAATAAAAAATATATTTAAAGCAAAAAAATACAAAAAGTACAAAAAAAAGAACCAAGGGAAAATTAAAAAATGCCAAAACAGGTCAGAGCAAGTCGAACAAGAAGAATTGGAGTTTTGGTTTGATGAAGTTAGCTGAAATTCTATTAACTGAAAGTGACAAAGAGTAGGTGAATTGTGATTCTTACGTTATTTCTTCTGTAACATTTTCTTCTCCTAAATATGGAATTGGTACATAGAGTGTTCTCATACCAGGAGCGTCTACAGCAAAATGGAATTGATCGTGTACCGATACTTCTATTAAAATCATTTTTGGGTAAGTTCTTGCTGTTACAAATTCTTTGTGCTTATTGTTATACACCACCAAGCATCTAAAAATTAAAAACATACAATCGGTTTAAATAAATGAAATTTTTATTCTTGAATAATTCTGTAAAGCAGTTTCTGAGATATACCACAAGAGATGGGTTTTTAATCACTTTGTCTAGCAAGAACCAATTATAAAAGACTTCACAATTTTTCAGTTTTTGACGATTTTTTACACTAAATTGGTAAAACATAGATTTAAACAAATTGATAAGAGTCTGTATGATGAGCATATAAAACTTGGATCAACATCCTTTATGATGACCGCATACAATATGGAAATCTCCCCTTTAATTAAATAGTAAAAAAGACATGTATGTTTCTCCTAGCAGCAACTAAAATAAACTTCAAAGGGGAGCAGATTAAAAAATTTGCAAGATAGGAAACTGTGAAAATTTAAAGTTAATTCAACTAAAGGTAGATGGACTAAGGACAATGAAGGAAATGAAAATTTATTTGTGCTCTAGGTTTTTAAGTTTTTTATAACAAAAAATTGTATTTATTATATGAAATTACAGTAAATAATTGTTAATTAAAATATCTGTTTAAAATCTATTTAATTTTGAGTTAATTACTATAATTTTAATTAAAATATATCTTGTATTTTGTAATATTTATTGAACTGGATGGGATCTACAAATCTAATGAGTATTAAGCCTGGATTTTATGCTTTCTCGATTTTTTCTAAATCAAGCTTAACGTCTATACTCCGAGAGATTTTCATATTTTAATTTTTTTATCAATTGTTATTTGCCTTGATATTAAATACTCCTAACTGTTAATTAAAATGTCTACAATAAGTATATAAGTATGGAGTATTCTACTATAATTCAAAAAGTTTGTGATTTTTCTCAGGAAAAGTTCAAAAACTATACTTATTTTCAATGTTAAAAACTGTTTAATTTATTCCGAAAATCGTTTAAAAAAATGTTTCCTTCTTATAAAGTTTTCTCATTATTTTTTGGCCGAATTGTCAAGAAAAAATATTTATATTTCGGATGTTTATTATATAATGAGTGTAAAAAATATACTGTAAATAGCTTTAATCCTTAAAAAAATCCCATTTTTTTTCCAAAAATAGAATAGGTAGGTATATTCATTGCCCTTTTTACTGTCATAATTTTTTATTTATCTGTAGGTATTGGCCGAACTAAGAGTGGATAATTTTTTGTTAGATCCCTTTTAATGAATGCACAAAGTGTGTAATTAATTGATGCTACATTTCGAAAAAAAAAATAACAATAGCTATATTTTCCACTATTTTGAATATTTATTGTTAGTTATACAAATTAAGAATCACTTATTAGGTTTGTTCCAACAAGGCTATGTACGATCCAATGTACTCTCAGGATTCTGCGCAGTATGGATATCGCGTTCTAGCACAGTCTCTGATAGTTCACCGAACAGTTAGTCGGCTGCTCCAACTGTTCATTAATGCATGAACTAGTCAGTATACGGTCAAAACAGTACCCAAATGAAAGCATGGACTACCGTTTGGATTTTTACTCTGGTAGCTATGCATCGCCCTCCCAATGCCGTTAAGTACTAGATTCTTAAGGTGTTTACCCTTGCGATGCGCAAATTTCTATGTACCCAATAGACACAAATATCATTTACAGTTAGGTCAGTCGTAAAAGTGTCCCAACAACGGCTAATACTGTCCAACACATTTATTAGTACATAGTTCACGCATGCGCATAAACCAGTTCATTGGTTTTAAATCACTTGTTGGAACAAACCTTTTGTAAATTAAGGGTTCTATAATGAATCTATGAAGTGTGAAGCTTAGGTGTTCAATTTAAACATTTTCGATTATTACTGAAAAACTTTACATCCTTAAACTTTTTCGTTTCAATTGTTATTTAGCCAAAGTGAGAATCAATAATTGTTGATACGTTTGCTTTAATAAATCTATGAAGAGTGGAGCTAAGCCGAAGTACAAAAAAAATAGGCTTTTTCCCCAAAAACAGTTGAAATACAGGATATGTTTTACGAGCATCCTTAGCAATCTCTGGAAGTCGTTCGCTGAAGAAAGAAACAATTTTTGTCCAAAATTTTGGGGAAAAAACTTAAAAAATCTCACCTATCGCGCATTTGATAAGCCTTCTCCTCTTCTACACTTTGTTTTAACCCATACTCCGTACATTCAGCAGTTACTAGCTTCAACCTCCGCCCACTTTTAAGCGGATATAGATACAAAGCACCAATTTTGCCCACAGGTTTCCACACTAAAGGAACAGCATCCCTTTTTCTCTTCTTGTACCAAAGCGTTCCCAAAACGGACAAAACCGACACAGAAGTAACAAGCACTAACACCACTGGCTGCTGAGCTTGCATAATCCTCAGTATATCCCCAAACATGACGATCCTTTACATTTCTCCAGTCAAACTTAAATTTTCATGTGATTTCGTTTCAACTATCAGACCACAGTCTGGCTCGTAAATAAATTACAATACGCCACGGACTATCGGCGTTAAAACATCACAACTGTCTGTTAAACACTAACACTTTGAATAAACAAGCATTTAATTGCACATTTGCTTAATGAGCGACCTTGCTAGTTAAAAACCACAAAAATACAGTTACACAAAATTGTATTCTCAGTTCTTGGTTGCACAATTAACTGCGACTAAAAATAACTATTAACCGCAATGGTATAAAACTTTTATCGCAAGCAAAATACAACAAATGACCAAGACTTCGTTAGGTATCAATGTTATAACGCTAGAACTATTCAACTTGAACCAACTCTGATTATCTGCATTGAATAACTTTTATAAGAATGTTACGAACCCAACTGTTATTTAAATATTTACACTGATAGCGAAACAATTTCACAAACTCGTTGTTCAACGTCATATAATTTATTATCCAGTGTGTGTAACTTTTAATTCACTTGTTTAATGATGCGTACGTTATTATGAAGTACGTGACACGACAACCTTGGAAAACAAGTACCTTCGTTCACACTTTAAGAATAGATTCATCCTAAATTTAATACATTTGTATACATGCATATACATGCATATACACTTATACAGCGTCATTCAAAGAGTCTGCAACAAATTTTTAAAAAAAATTGACTTCTCAAAAAAATTTATTCAAGATAAAAGTTTGTGCATAATATAAAACTAATTTAAAGAAAAAAAAGTTTAATAAAAAGTCATAACTCATTAGATTTTAGCGATTTTTGAAATATTCGCTAGAGTAAAGTGCCCATATTTTAAGAGATACAAAAAAAAACATTGTATGGATAAAACTTATTTAGAATCCAAAAATAAGTCTAGATTTAAATTTTGACGATCAAATTCCAATTTTTATTTTTTAAGAAATTTTTACATTCAAAAAGTGTGCAACAAATGGAAACGTTTTTTATTATCGATTCCTCTGAACATTTTATTACTAATAAAAGTTGGTGCATGGTCTAAAACCAATTTTAAGATAAAAAAAGTTAATAGATTTTAGAGGTTTTTTGAGTTTTTAAGTTAAAATTTCTTAAAAATTGAAAATAAAAACTTGACCGTTAGAATTAAAACCTAGCCCGATTTTTTGATACTAACTAACTTTTTCCCATAAAACTTTTTTGTATCTCTTAAAATAAGGGCACTTAACACTTGCGAATATTTCAAACATCGCTAAAATCTAGTGTCCTATGACTTTTTATTGAACTTTTTTTATCTTAAAATTAGTTTTAGATCATGCACCAACTTTTATCATGTAAAATTTTCTGAAAAAATCCATGATAAAAAACTTTTCCATTTGTTGCAGACTTTTTGAATGTTAACATTTCTTGGAGTTTGACCGGCAATATTTAAATGTAGCCTTATTTTTAGATTCTAAAAAACTGTTCCCACAATTTTTTTTTGTATCTCTCAAAATAAGGGCACTTTTATCTAGCGAATATTTCAAAAATCTCTAAAGGAGTCAGACAAGGTAGTATTCTGAGCCCCCTTCTGTTCATAATGATAATAGACATTGCAAAAGAAATAAACCATTCGGCAAAGGGAGTGCACTTAGGTTAATATAATTCATACTTAACATCATCCCAGAATCCCTGGAAATCCGAAGGAGTTCGGTTCCTTTCTGGAATTCCGGGACAAGTAAAAATGTCAAATATGAGAAACCCTAGGAACTAGGAGTATGTAATAACAAGAGCGCCAGAGTTGATCAAAATTATCAAAGTTGGGCAGAATCCACATAATAAATTGAATTTAATTAATGTTGCCATTTTTTTTAAAATGCAAAACAGTGAAAGATTACAACATGTACAAACACAAACATCTTTTTAGGCATGACAAATAGAAAAAAGTTGCAAATACGTAAATTTTTTAAAGTTTGGGGTAGATTGTCGATCTAAACACTAATGTATTTCTAAGTTGAGTGTTATCTAATATACAAACAACACCAACCTTTTTTTATAACAACCATAGTTTACTGTAGCCTTATAAAACAAACTATTTACCTACATCTGACTCAAGTGCTACAAAAGTTTTGTGTAATTTGCTTTGGATAAAAAGAATAAAATCTGTAGCTATCGACTTTCAAAATTTAAGACAACTGCATGTTAAAAAAATTGTTTATTGATTGTCAACTTTTTTGAACAAAAAAAAACAACGTAGGAACTGTACATTTTTCCAATTTTTCAAGATTTATACTTTTATCATAATGATTGAGATTCTTTCTGAAAGCCAGTCACATTCCATTTGGTTTGGCGCAAGATTTTATCGCCAAAACACTGCATACGATAACATATGCATCTTTTTTTAACAACATTAAAGCAATAATTCGATACTTTGAAATAATTGTGGGTTTCTTTTGTAATCAATTTCGCGACATCCTGCTACCTCATTTGTTATCAATAACAGCATAAACTTTGATGACGACACCACAAAACTAGACCATAACAAAAATTAACATAACATAAGGTGTTATCTTTAAAACGAACAAATAAATAAACATTTTTTAATGCTGTTTATTTACAAAAAATTACATGAAATACTTAAATAATGTTAACATGGCTTTCCTACGCATACAACATCCCCCAATTTGATAATACCACCGTTGATTAAACCCAGATTAAGACCCATTACTGGAGTTTCGTCCTCCCAAGTAATTGGATAAAGATCCTTAATCTGCCTATATCTGAAAATAAAGAAAAAAAACATACTTATAGCTTCATAGGGGTTTTAACAGTAAGAAATAACTTACGTTCCCAACATCTTCAGAGGTTGGCGTTTGCGGTCCCTAACACCCGTGTCTGGATCTATGGTTGTAAAAATACATCTAGTACAGGGTCTTACCATGCGAAAAACTACATCCCCAATTTTAATCCATTCCCATTTATCCTCTTCGTACGCCGTTGGACCATCTATAATGATATTTGGTCGAAAATTTTCTGCACTGACACCAGAATTAGGCAACTTTAGTATTAAATCCTCAACAGAAGACCTATTTATCAGCAAATAGCTCGACAGGTCGGAATACATCCCCTAAAAAATGTCCTTGTGTTGTAATAGGAGCAGCGTCAAAGATTTTGTCTTTACCGTAGCTTGATTGTTTAGTCCCGTAAATACGCTCATCAGTTTTTTGTGACTTTGAGTGATATCTCGACGATGTTTGCCATCGTGGAAGCCTAATCGTAAACCAGACTCTTTTTCAGTAATGAAATTTGAAAACCAAGTTGCTGCTTCGTCCCCACAATCGATTACAAAGGTTTTGTTCGACCATAGCCTAAATTATCAAGAATGAAAATACATGGATATTTTGGAGTTAAGCCTAAAATAGTCGACAACAACTTTAAATTTAAAACTTCTTACATGATCTCTTCTTTGGCGTTTTTATCATCGTCTATCTTTGGAATTTTCACCAAAAGTGTGGGCATATCAGGTGCATCAATGGCAAAATGATCTTGATCATGTACTGACACTTCAATAAGAACCATTTTTGGATAAGTCCTAGCTGTCTTAAATTCCTTATTTTTCGAATTGTAAACAACAAAAGCCCTACAATTAAACTTTTCTTATAATAATCCATGTTTTTAATAATGAATTAATTTAACTTACAAGGGAGCGTCACGATATGTTGTCGCTAGAATCTGATCAAGGTTGTGTTTAGTGCATCAAGAACATCAAAACTAAATGGCAAACGCGATCGCAAAATTTACCTTTATTATACTTCTCAGTTTTTCCCCTAGTTTTCCGAAGGAAATGGCCAGTGGCACGTATAACTGTGCAAAATATTTAGTTTTGGTGTGCTTGGTGCAATAAACACAGCCTTGATCAGATTTCAGCGACAACATATCATGACCTTCCCTGGTAAGCAACATGGCTGAGATCAAGTCGGCCAGTTGAGGCAAGAATTGAAAACATGGTTAAAACAATTGAAAATTTGGTGCTGTCAAATCGACAGATGAAGTTGTCTTTCATTGCGAGGAAAGTTGGGGTATCCAAAACAACTGTTTGGAAAGTTTTTCACGACGATTTGGGTATAAAAAAGTGCCTGCGCGTTGGATTCTAAGACTCCTTACGCCAGGGCAAAAACTTATCAGGATAGGAATTTCCCCAAGAAAATTTAATCGCTTCTCATGCTGATAAGAGCTCTTATTTACGAATTGTTACCAGGAATGAGACTTGGATGTATCACTCGGATCCTTCTACTAAACAAGAATCTATCAGTGGGTTCACAAAAAAAAGCCAAAACACAGTCTTCCGTCAGAAAACTAGTGACAACCGTTTTTTGGACAAGGAAGGGGTTCTGCTTATTGAATACATACATGGAAAAAGATACTACAACGTTAAAGTTGAAGAGAAACGTAGACATTGAAACAGCCTTCATCGCGGCGACACAAAATTTTGCTTCTGCACGACAATTGCAGGGTCCATAAAACACGCAATGTTCAAAGTGTAATTTAAAAATTGGAATTAAATGAGCTGAGTCATCCACTTTACAGCCCCGACTTAGCACCCTGCGACTTGTTTTTGTTCAAAAATCTAACTAAAAACTTAATAGCAGAAAATTAACCGCAAATAATTAACTAAATATAGTTGTTAAAGCCCATTTTGCAAACTCACGAAAGATTTATTCTCTAAAGGAATGCGGCAAGTCGAAAAACGTTGGATGAAGCGTGCAAGTGCTGTAGGTGGTTCTAATGAAAAAAAATTGTTTTTGTTCTCCTGCATGCTTTCTTTTATGGCTAGTGGGTAGAAATACAATTACATAGAAATACACTCGGTTTGATTGCGAAAGATTGCTATGGATACTGTATGTCACACTAAGGCTATAATAAAAAGCGAATCTTCTTAATGAACCATCACTAACAGTTTGTCAAATGATCTTCTTATCTGAGTAGACCGGAAACATGATTATCGTATCGCGTTATGTAAGAATAATATTATGAAATTTAATCATCTCATAATACAAGACTTCGTTTAAAGTAAAAATATTATACAAATGGTATTTTGGTTGTGTTCCAATTAAATTTAGTACCTTCATTTTTATGTCCCTTCAAATTGGCATTGTTTGAAAGAATAAAACTTTAATTAAGATGATACAATCGAAATGACAATAACACATCGTATTGAACGCCAACTCTTTCAATTATCTAAAAACACAAACGCTTATAACCTGACTTGATTTTTTCACTTTTTCGAAATAAATTAAAAAGCAAATGCCTAATTGCCACACTTTCTTGTAGCGTAAATATGTTAATGTAATCTAATATGCAAAAATATACAGGGTGGACCAAATTCGAAAGTTTTACGGTATCTCGGTTAGTGTCGTGGTTAGCGAAAATCATAGGTCTCTTGGGCTATTTTTTTGGGAAAAGAACGCCTTTGTAATCAGATTTTTTATATCGCTTTCTATTCTAGCACTACCACTACAGACGAAAAATAAAATTTAATCTTTTTCGAAAATATACTATAGCTTCTTTATTTATTAAAATAGAACAAAATGTTATTTAGGTTTTTAATTACAGATTTTTTTTATGCTTAATTATGCTGAATTAATTTTTTTAGCGACCTTGATTTTCGAGATATCAAGTAAACTAATATTTTTTTAAATAGAAACCCTAGTTGGCCATGACTTAATATGAAAGAGAATTTTTTTAGCTTTTCAAAAATATATACTTTCATAATGTTTGTTGAAAAAAATACGGAGATATGTCTAAAATTGTAAAAATTTTATTCAAAGGTTGCCATAATTTCGTAAACAAGTGATGTTTGCAATTTTTAAACAACTAAACGTCATTTTTAAGTAAATTTTTCAATCTTTAAGCAAATCCGTGTATTCTTTTGTATTTTATAACTGTTTATTGTGGTATTGTGAACATGGCTAAAGTTGAACACTTTGAAAAGTTTAATATGTTAGTAGTTTACATTGTAAGTGATAAAAACGTAGCGAATGCTGCAAAATTTACTTGAACATGACGTTTAGTTGTTTTTTAATTACAAACATCACTTGTTTATCAGATCATGGCAAAGTTAATGATCAAATTTTCACAAAATTAGCCATATCTCAGTTATTTTTTGCCACAAATGTATAAAATTATATATTTTCGAAAAGCTAAAGAAAAGCTCTTTCATATAAAGTCATGGCCAACTAAGGTTTCCATTTCAAGTAATATAACTTTACTTCATATCTCAAAAGTCAAGGTCGCTTTAAAAAAAATAATTTTGTTTTTAAATTAAGCATAAAAATTTGTATAAAAAAACCTGCATAACTTTTTGTTCTATTTTAACAAATAAAGAAGTTACAGCAAATTATCAAAAATGATGAAATTTCCATTTTTCTTCTGTAGTGCCAAAATTAAAAGTGTTATGAAAAATCTGATAACACAGGCATTCTTTTTTCAAAAAAATAGTCCAATGTTCGCTAACTATTAAGTTGGGTTTAGATTAGTTATGCGAGTTGATCAACTCACATGAATTCATGTGATATGAACGCCAAATGACCGTCTAAACCTTGTAATTCAATTCAAATGATCAACTGACATGAATTACAAGGTTTAGACGGTCATTTGGCGTTCATATCACATGAATTCATGTGAGTTGATCCACTCACATGACTAATCTAAACCCAGCTTTACGGTAACCGATAGACCCCGTACAACATTCGAATTTGGTCAACCCTGAACAAGCAATAATAGAAAGAGTCACTGAAAACATTTTGGGCCATATGTTTAATTACTAGTTAAACTTATAGATACAAGCGCAACCAATGAAGTGGTACTAACAATTTTTTAATTTTGCAGGAACATGAAAAAGTAATAAAACCTCGAATAATAAATCCAAAAATAACTCCTAGACCCGTAAGGGTCCCCAACTTTGCAAAAAAAAATACAATCAAACGCTCTAGTGTTTTCCGGTTAGCCCAGAAATGAAATTTTACGAACGAAATGTGTAAAATATCGCCGTTTATGGCTTAAATCGTATCCTGGAATTGAAAATTCTAACCATAAAGAAATTTAAAAAATGGAACGGATATAATTTTGTGGTCACCCCGGTATAAATTGACAAAAATTGTGTGTATGTAATTATCTATAAGTGTGTACTCAGTTTTTCCAAAATTATTTTCTTACCTATCGCGCATCTTGTAAACGTTTTGTTTATCCTCAGCCTCCCTCACACCATATTCTGTACACTCAGCAGTCCGCAACGTAACCCTTCTCCCACTTTTCAATGGGTACAGATACAATGTTTCAACCTTTCCCACGGGCTCCCATATTGTAGGTACCATATGTTTCCTTCTCTTTTTCAACAGATATGCACCCAAAACCGTTAATGCAGTAGCTGACGATATTACGAGAACTGTTTGAAATTTGAATGGCATGTTTATAACTGCGAACAAATAAGCACTTTGTTCAACTCATGAATACCTAAACACCACTGCTCATATCGGCTAGCCTGTTAACATCACGCTGATAAAATGTATAAAGGCAATTATTACACGTTTGCCGTCAGGTCAGGTCACTCATCAAATATAAACACAAAAAGCTATTTAGACACTTTTGGTTTGTTAAAACAAACAACGATTTAAAAACGAATATGATATTATTGTACACACCGTGAGAATGTATGCTTCAATTATCTGTTGTTTCATGGGGAAAATTAAAAATACATGTTTTTACAGTGCAATATAATTATTTTGGCTACTGCCTAATAATAATTTCGTGAAATGATCACAATTTTGGCTTCGCCTTTATTAATTTTCCACTTTTTTTTCGCATACCTACAAGTATACAGGTTGTCCCAGATTACATTTTCAGCTGGGGGATCTCGCTTATTATAAGAGATACAGGTTTGCTTAAATGAGATGAATTATTCCTTAGTATGAGAGGAGCCACAATCAATTTTTAAAAGTACAAAATTCCTCGTGCTTCAGATGTTATAGCAAAACATATGAAAATATCGAATTTCTTTTTCCTCTCAAAACTTTTTTGTCCTAATCATTAAATCAATTTTATTTGTAGCTTCTGAAGGTACTTTTTTTATGTAGCAGGTAACTATTATCTTAGATTTTTAATCACTTTTTATTTTTGAGATATTATCCATAACTTAATTTTTTCTTAACCTTTAACTAGTCGCGTGTACTGTGTATACATAACTACTCGCATGGCGCCTCGGAGGCACCATTGGGGTTTTATAACAATATTTTTGACTTAAAATCTTAAAAATGTGTTAAACTGCTTTATTCATGAAATATAAGCTAAATCTTAAAAAGAATAACAATGACTAAATAAATTATAAGATATAAAAAATATATATCTGTATATAAAACATAACTGTAAAAACAGTTTTATTTTTTTTTTTAATACGAATCAAACATTGGATGCAAAGCATTCACTGCACAATTTTATTGTATGCTCTGAACAAATATTTTTATGGCATTGCGAACAAATTTGTTGCGAATGTCGATTTTTAGCCCTAGGGCATAAATGATAGCGTTCATGCCGAGTAGCACATAATTGCATTTTACGGACTGTAAAATAGAGAAATATGAATAATACTATATAATTCGTATTCCTAAAAGTACAATTGAGGAATACATAAACAGATATTAGTGACAAAAAATTATTAAAAATGTAACAACGATTTAAAAAACGCTTGGCGCCTCTGCGGCGCCGTGCGACTACTTAAAGGTTAAGGGCCGTCAAGTTGGCTTTGGAATGGTTCGATGTGCTTGTTTTCTCTTTCTAACGATATTTTATGTCACCTATATCTCTTTTTATAAATAGGCAACTCAGGAACTTCAGAAAAACCGTATTTTACCGATATTCTTCTAAGTAAGCTATGAAACATGTTAAACAGGCAAGTTGGCTTTGCAATAGTTAAATGTGCTTTTTTCTCCTCTTTCTAATGATATATCACTTGTCATATCTGTTTAAATAAATAGCTCGGAAAATAAAAACAAAACATATTTTAAATTTTAACAAGTAAAGTGCCCTAATATGGAATATTTTTTTGTATTCGGCAATAATATTCACATTTATTTAACAAAATTTTGCAAAACAAATTATAAGGAATTTTTAATGAATACCCAACACATTACTCGAATTCTGGTACGATATTACGGTAGATATTTCTTATAAAGCTATTTTTTCTAAATGTTACTACTATTCCATATTAAGCTCCAGGGGAACCTAATATGGAATACTAGAGGTTCTTATGGAATATAGAATTATATAGGAAATATACATTAAAATAAACAACTGCTCATAGATTAATCTTTTATTTATATTTTATTAAATAAAACACGTTTTAGCGTTTCTTGCATAAGTATGTGCAGATTTGTATATACCTACTCATGAAATTACTCCCTTCCTACGATCTTAGATAAAATCAAAACGGCGCGTTAAAACATTTTGAAATTGATAGGGCATGTTAAGCTAATGTATCTCAAGATGTGGTCAAAATTTCAAAAAAATAAAACACGTTTTAGCGTTTCTTGCATAAGCATATGTAGATTTGTATATATTCATCAAATTACTCCCTTCCTACGATCTTAAATAAAATCAAAACGGCGCGTAAAAAAAATTTGAAATTGAAAGGGCATGTTAAGCTAATGTATCTCAAGATGTGGTCAAAATTTCAGAAAAATAAAACAAGTTTGAGCGTTTCTCGCATAAGCATGTGCAGATTTGTATATATTCATGAAATTACTCCCCTTCCTACGATCTTAGATAAAATCAAAACGGCGCGTAAAAAAAAATTGAAATTGAAATGTGGCGCGTGCTTCCGTGTAAAATTTTTCGCGCGTGCTCTCACGGGTTAAAATCATGTTGACTTATCATCTGCTCTACCGTAATATGGGTTATCCGAGAACAGAACCCAATCCAAATCCCAAGCTAACTTCAACGACAAAACGCGAGTCGTAAGTAGAACTAGTGACCTCTTACAACGAAACCGTAAAACAATTTACACAGTGCAGAAATCTACTAGTTATTTTATACAATATCGCATAATTAAAAACAATGTAAATTTTAGATAGCGCGGGATCAAAAACCAACATTTTTTCCCATCAAGTCTGTTCTTATTAGCATTATGCATTTATACCACATATCAAAGCAAAATTACTCGATTCAACTGCTCACACCTTAAACCTACTGTAGGTCAATAACACTCACTCTTTGTTATTGTTGATTCTGCTTGTTTATCTCAACAAATATTACAACACTGGCCATCACTTTCCCAAACAAAACTGGATATATTTATTGTTTTGGACAAAAGTTAAAGGTATACAGACAGTTAGATGGCGCTGATTTTCTTGTGTTGATATTCAAAAATAGAAGTGTTTTTTATTTTTTTAACTTACTCGACTTCCAAATATTACACAATCTTTAAAACATTCCCAAATTCTCTTACGTATTGTTCTGGAACATTTAAACGTGACCGTTTAACTAGATATGAACGATCAGGTTGTAAATGCTACATGGTTGTATTTTGTGGTGTAACACTTTACGTCCTTTTTAATTTATGAAAACAATTAAAGACAGATAAAAAAAGTTTCGAGAAAATTTATTATCTTATAATCAATTCAACTACCAACAAAATTTACACAACTCAAAATTTTCCTGCATATACAGTATCTCCAACGTTCACAATTCCTGATTTTATGAGGCCCATATTTAGTCCCATGACTCCTGTTTTCTCATCCCATGTAATTGGGTACAAATCTTTGATTTGCCTATACCTTAAAAACAAGAATCATTATTATAAGTAAGCTTGCGCCCAAATAAAGGAGGCTATGTTTCGTTAGTTTACGCATAGAGTTTGTTGTATCTTTTTTATTACTCAGTGTTTTTTCAAACAGGTTAAAAATTTGAAATATATCGGCACTAAGTAGATTAAAAACTTCTAATTTTATTCGCCAAAATACTTGATGTTTTAATCAATAATTGATTCTCCGTTACTGGAGCAAGGGCAGGCCTTAAGCACATTCTACCGATTCCCTCGCCTGGCCCCCCGCGTTTAAAGGAGCCCCGCGCTCAAAAAATATAAACACAATGCTTATTAATAGCATATAAACAAAAAGCTATTCTCTATTACACCATGTAAAAAAATTATTGTTTAATAGTGAAATACTAAACTTAATAAATAAACTATACCACAGTAATATAATAGATTATTTATCAAATATTATCATCAAATCAACTGACAAAAGCTTTCGTGAAATAATTTCAGTTGAAACCTTTACGGAAACGCAAAAAGTGAAGCGGAATCTTTGGCCACTCAAATGAAAGATTACAAATTCTTGGTATATTTAGTTTTCTGGCATGATTTGTTTTTCCAAGTGAACTTAGTAAGCAAAGAATTACAAAGTGAAACCTCAGATCTGTCTTCGGGAATACTCACTTTTGAAAAATTGTGCAAATGGCTAGTACCGAGAAAAAGGTTTTAAGGATGTATTAATCGGTGCAAATGATTCCACAATTTCACAATTCCAGTTGAAACGTTTACGGAAACGCAAAAGGCAATTTGCATACGAGTCCTCAGACGATCCTGTTGTTGATGCAAAGCAAGCTTACAAAATAAACTGTTTTAATCAAGTGTTAGATAAAACCTTCAACCTCGATTTAAATAATTAAAAGAGACACTGGATTTATTTAGTTTCTTATAGACATTTCACAATCAATCCAAAGAGACTACATTAAATATTGCTGCTAATTTACAAATTGCTTTAAAATACGGCGAATCGGTGGACTTGAATGGATTCATGTTGGAGGAAGAAATAGAAGCTTTAAAATCAACTATTCCACAAAGTTGTTGCAATCCTTTAAATATACTTAAATATTTGGCTTGTAATAATCGTCCAACCTCGTTTCCAAATTTATTTATTGCACTAAGGATATACCTTACTATACCGGTTACAGTCTCTGCGGGCGAAAGAAGTTTTTCAAAATTAAAATTAACTTAAACGTGTTTCCGATCCACTATTTCTGAAGAACGTTTAAATTCACTCGTAATTATGTCAATTGAAAGTGAAGTCATGAGGGAGATGAACTTCGGTAACCTATTAAAAGATTTTGCGGAAGCAAAATCTAGAAAGATTCATTATAATTGAGTTTCTATTTCGTTTATAAAAATATGAGTTGTTTTGCTTTCCTTCGTTCATAGTCAATTTGTCAAATTTTGTTTTGTTATGTTTGTTATAACATTATTCTAGCTTATGTTTGTTCAAAATTGTATTAAAAAAATGAATTATTATTATCATAATGTATAAGGTCTGGCACAAAGGGCTTGTGTACAAATTAAATAAATTGCTACCGCAACAATATGCCAAATTACTGAAATCATACATTTCCAATCGATTATTTAGAATAAAACAAGAAGATGAGTATTCGGAGTTAAAGGATATCAGAGCTGGAGTACCGCAGGGCAGCGTCCTTGGGCCGATCCTCTATTTGCTCTATACAGCTGATCTGCCAGAATTAAACACTGTGACTATTGCCACGTTCGCAGATGACACTGCAATCCTAGCAGTTGATAAGGACATAGAATCCACGACACATAAACTTCAGCTAGCCAGTGACCAGATATTCAATTGGACCAGGGAATGGAAGATAAAATTAAACGAGGTAAAATCAACTCACATTAATTTTACGAACAAAAACATAAGGAATCCGTTGCCCATCACAATAAATGGTAATACTGTTCCTTACGAAAACACTGCAAAATATTTAGGAATAACACTAGACGCTAAACTAAGATGGAAGGAACACGTAAAAAAGAAAAGAATTGAGTTGGGTCTAAAATATAGGAAATTATATTGGTTGTTGGGGCGCAATTCCCAATTGTCAATATACAACAAAATATTAATATATAATCAGATCTTAAAACCAGTTTGGGCGTATGGCATACAACTATGGGGGTGTGCTAAACAGTGTCATATAAGTACAATACAAACATTTCAAAATAAAGTGCTGCGTAACATCGTCAATGCACCATGGTACGTACGCAACTGTGACATTCATCGCGATCTAGGTATCAAGGATGTGGCCAGCGAAATTAGAAGATATGCAGCTAAACATGAGGCGAGACTAAATCAGCACGTTAACATCGAGGCAATCCAACTTCTCGATGTAAATGACCTGAACAGAAGACTGAAGAGAACAAAGCCGCATGAGTTAGTTTGTGTTCAAAAAGCAGAGTACAGTGCGAAAAGTGAGGTGCCGTGTGCAAATTAGCAGAAACTCAAGGACACCAATGGGTGAACTTTAGAATTTAAGTTTTTAGTTCTAAGATCTGAGAAATAAATTAATGGTTGGTCTCTTACAGACCAGTTTTAATATTTAAGGACGCCACAAGCGTAGTTTAAGAAAAAAATAAAATAAATAATAATGTATAAATATTTTTTTGTGGGGAGGGGACCCCGCAGCTTGTCCTCGCTTATTAGGGCCGGCCCTGACTGGAGCTCTTCTAATCTTAAGACTGTTGAATCCACTGCTTGTAAGTCGCCCTTATACCTTTCAATCTTTAATCAACTCTCTAAGCTAGCGTTCCGAGTGTTAAAACGATCACAAGGAGATACTATCGAAAATGTCCACATAGGGCACAAACGACTCAAAGAGGGAATGAAATCGCTAAGAGACGATGAAATAAGCAGGCGTCGTTTTTCGACACCAAAAGATTGATTCTCACACATTTATACTAAACAGTGCTAGAAAAGGATCATCTTCGACCTCAATTATTTCAAAAAATCAGCAAAAATTTTAATTAAAACCATGCGATTGAAATTAGCCATGGATTTAACAAATATCGCCAACATTATACAGAAACTTACTTCTCTAGCGTCTTCAAGGGTTCCCGTTGCGCGTCCCTTACGCCTGTATCAGGATTTATCACTGTATGTACACATCTAGTGCATGGTTTGGCCATGTAAAGAATCACATCTCCAATTTTGATCCAATCCCAGCTATCCTCCGCGTATGCTTCTGCACCCTCAACGATAATATTCGGCCGAAATTGTTCAGCGTTTATTCCCGCGTCCCCCGTCCTTTTGCATAAGTCATCAACCGATGACTGGTTGATAATGTGGTAACTGGATAAATCAGTGTACAACCCCTGGAAATTCGCAAATGAGAACAATAATATGAACGAGCGAGAAGTATTTTTGCGTTACCGTTGCTTCATTGGTTAAATTTTTGAAGACAGTCATGTCGCGCTCGTATTTTTTCGTTATGTCTCTTCTGTGTGTTCCATCGTGAAAGCCTAAGCGTGCGCCTGAATCTTTTTCTAGGATGTATCTTGAAAACCAAGCAGCTGCTTCATCGCCACAATCAACAACCTTGGTTTTAACTGAGAGTAACCTGTAAATCAAGTTTTTAATATGTTACTTCAAAGACAAATTAATTAGTTGAACGTATACAAGGCGTACATTTTAATATGAAAACCGTTGGAATCCCGTTTTTGACATATCCTAAAAAATCTGCAAGACTTCTGCCCCAAATTTGATATCGATAGGCAAGGCAAGAAATTGTTTATATTGAGCCACTTACTTAAAATCGATGGTGTACTTGGATAGAATTTTTGTGTCAATTTTGTCTTAAATTTCGTATAAAATTTTACTGTCGCTCTTTGGCATCTTGACAAATTGTTCCCATGTTAATTTTTAAAAGAATACACCGAACATTAGATGCATTGCAAATGGCAAAAAACCCAGACTAAATTTTATTTTTTTTATTACTCAGAAAAAAGTGACGAAATAATCTACATTCTAAATCTTATACAGTTCTCCATACTATATTTTTCATATGTTCTAACGGATGTTACCAAACAACTTACGTTATATCTTCGTTAAGATCATTTACTTCATTTACTTTTGGTATTTTAACATAAAGTGCATCCATTCCTGGTGCGTTGAACGCAAAGTGATCTTGATCGTGAAGCGACGTTTCAATTAAAACCATTTTGGGGTAAGTTCTGGCAGTCTTATATTCCTTATGTTGTCTGCTATAAATCACCAAAGATCTAAAAACAAATATTAGACTTAAAGTGGTTTGAGTAATATCAAAATATATTAATCCCGTTAAGATAGAGGAAAAAGAATATAGTTTTGAACAACTTAAGCAGTTTGAATACCTAGGAGTAACACTAACAAATGACAGTAAGGAAGGAGTAGAAATTAATTAAAGGATTATGAAGAGCAGCAGATCGGTAGGAGCCTTAGCAAAAATAATAAAGTCTAAGCAACTCTCCAGAGGCGCAAAAGTAAGATTTTTCCAGACGACCAACGGTGATGCATGGTTGTGAGGTGTGGGTTATCTATAGACAAATAAAAGAGAAAATGATCAGATGGGAAAGAAAGTATTGCGAAAAATTTTCGAAGGGGTGCTTTCACAAGAATTAGTTTGGAGACAAAGAACGAACAAGGAAGTAATGCAACTGTCATAGTGTCCGACAGCCAAGCAGCGCGTTGAAAGCTCTTGACTCGTCAGAAGTAAACTCCGGACTTGTTCTGAACTAGGGTTTCTCATATTTGACCATTTTGCTTGTCCCGGGATCTCCCGGGATCCCGGGATGTAATAAATTATGTCAATATTTTCAAATAAAAAAATGAAGGGAGCGGTTTATTACGTAAAAACATCTCCAAGTCATATAATGTATTACATATTATGTAATACATTTTGCTCCATGATTATTATAAATAATTAAATAATATTGGTGAAAGAAACATACATTTGGGAAATATAACCTTTCTATTGCAATTTCATATTAATGAACACAACAATATAATTTTTACTTTTGTAATGTAATTTAAGAAAACAAAGGTGATCTGTGCTTCGATCACTTAATCTTTTTTTTTTTTATTAACAAAAAGTCCTGCTGTATAAAATGTCTATTGGTGTAGGTGAAATTGTCTTGAGAGCATCTAGCAGCAAAGAAACATCGTTTTTATCTATAAAATTTCATTTAACTATAAGCTATTTTGCTTCGCATTTCTAGAGTACACAAAAATAAAACTGTAAAAGTATTTTGAAGATATTAAATTAATCATGGAGACCAGGTTTCTGTACGCCAGACTAACAGCAAAAATATGAAAGAGAAAAATTATTTTGAAATAAAAATAAAGTTTTTCCAAAATTTACGGTTAATAAAGAAAATAATAAATTCTGATAAGTTATGATAGTATTACAAAGATCTTAGCTCAAAATAAACGAAAATAAATCTTTTTCTAAATCCCGGGAATTCCCGGGACAAAAAGCAACTGATATCAAGAGATGAAAACAAACCAGGGTTGAGCAGATTTAAATCAATTGATTTAAATCAAGTGATTTTTTTAAAAAAATTATCAATTTAAATCACAGATTATATGAGTAGATACAATATAATATTTATAATAAAACAAAATTGTATTACTATTAGTAATTAAATACACGAAATGGTGAATAAACCATATCAATTTGCTCTTGTAAAGTAATATTCATTGTGGAAATGCAATAATTCAAAAAATAAATGACAAGTTTTTGACGTTAGCGCAGTGAACAGTCAGTTTTTTCAATTTCCACGGCACTCTATTGCTTCAATAACGATTTGAAGAAAAATGTCGAATATCTCGAAAAGTATGAGTTTTGGGTATAGGACATACTTAACAAAATATAAAGCTCATTTAAAGACGAATTCGATGACATAAAAAATACAGGTTCGCATTTGAAAAAATCGAGTTACGAGCTTTTGAAAATCATGAAAGTTGCCACCTATTTATAAACACTCCTGTATGTGTGATTCAAATTTTTTCATATCGAGCGGAGAGAATTTTTTTCTGCATGTCCATACCAAGAGAATTTTTTTCTTCATGTCCATACCAAATTAATTTAGAAAATTAATATTTTTTTACAACGCCGTATAAAAACCTGTAGTATTTTATATTGATGCAAAGCTAAAATTAAGGCGGTCAAAAATATTAAATAAAAAATTGGGTGTTGTATTTGAAATAAAAGTTGCTATTAGTTTCAGAAAGGTGACACACCCTGTATATTTGAAAATATTTTTATTGTGCTGTTTAGAAAAAACTGTATAAAATAGCATTTGATTATCTCGAGCCGTTTAGCCACAATCGAACGATCCCGCACTAATGACCCACCCTGTATATAATTAATTAAACCTCACCATTTAGCACTGATTTTTTCAAAATTCTTAATCATTATATTTAATTTTTCATTTTGACAAAAATTCACCAATGAATTAAATATATTGGTTATTAAATATATTAGCACAAAACAGAAATAGCATGTGAATATGTCACTAAATTCGATAATATGGAACATTTGATTTAAATCAAAAAAATCTGATTTAAATCAAATAAATCGATTTTTTTTATTTTTTTAAAAAAATCATGATTTTTATCTACCCTGAAACAAACTGAAGAAAACAGTTGAAGACTATAAGACCATGGGCATGAATGGCCTATAGAGTTGCACTATATATGAATAGTATAAATTATTACGTACCAGGGTAGTAAACAAATAATTGAAATCAGTTTTGGTCAAAAGTTTTTGAAAAATACTTAAATAAAAAGTTCTTACCGATCCAAAAATTGGTGTACATTTTCGTTTTCTGTGCATTCTTTCACACCAACGCTGGTACATTCGAGTTTTTGGTAATCCAAACGTCTTCCACTTTTAAGTGGATATAGATACAACGCACTTATTTTACCCACGGGTTCCCATATTTTAGGAACATTATTTCGCTTCTTTTTTTTATACAAATACAACCCCAAAACAGCTAATACAGTAACGGAAGTTACCTTAAACGCTGTATGAATATGAGATTGCATATTGTAGTGTTTGAACTCGAGCAAACTATTTACTATTTCGTTCTCTCTTTAGATGCGCCAAATACTACATTATTTAACGATATCATTAGTGTTACTAATGTCTTAAACACTGTAACGAGATATCTGTATCAATTTAGTTACGCAGTGCGATTAATTCGACAAATTTATAACTATCGAGTGTTGGACGACCTTGTATCTTGCGTAACATAATTGAACTTGACAACGCTAATGAAAAATGTCAACAAGATACTGATGTACATACATTAGATAACAAATTTGTCTATATCTTTTGTATTAATGTTCCTAGAAGAAGGTAACCAAAGAAACAATAGCTCAGGGCCCAGTGAGACCCAATGAAAAATCGGCAACTTAACAATTTGTTTGATGAAAATTCTGAATTTATTTCTCAACTATTTGCAACAACTTTAATTTTTATGGATTAGCACCTTGCCTTATCTATTATTTCCAAACTTATACATGCTGATTAGAAGTTTCTATATCTTCTGGAAGTTAAACGTTGCAGAGAAGTCTGTGGTACATCTTTAATACAATAGGCACTCGATGACACCTAGAGTTGACTAAAAAGGTGTCGTATTAAAGCTAACAAAACTAAAGTCGCAGTTTATGCCTTTTTCAACAATAAAAAAAAAACACCCCATCAGCATTAGTTTAAATGGTAAACTACATCCTCAAAAAAAACTGATTGATGTTTTAAAATTTAATTTTATCGATATCTACAACGATGCACAAGGACAGATGCTTAACCTGTAGACATCATATTTTCATGAAGAAGAAGCAGCTAGGATTAAAATTCGTAACACCGTTATATTCGGTCAGAAAATTTTGATTTTTTGTTCAAAATGTAACTAAAAGACTGGCGCATCCAACGACGTAAAGAAAGCGCAAATAAAACACTTTTTGATATCATCCACGGCCGTCTGAAAAAGGTCCTTTCAAATAATGGTCATACTTGTGATCGCGTTGGCTATGAGATTGTGTTGGAAAAAATCAAAGTTTGTTATTTTCTGATGCACCAATCCTTTGCCAGTAGGACTGTGCACAGTTTATGAAATTATCTTCAACGGTGTCTGAGAAAAGCGCGAAAAACGAGAACCCGGCAATATACTGAGTTCGCTCGGAAAATCATCTCGGTCTACAAAAAAATTCATAACTCCGTTATTAGCCATCCGAAAATTTTGATTTGGTGTTCAAAATGTAGCTAAAAGACTGGTGCATCCGACGACGTAAAGCGCAAATAAAACACTTTTTGATATCATCCACGGCCGTCTGAAAAAGGTCCTTTCAAGTAATGGTCGTACTTGTGATCGCGTTGGCTATGAGATTGTGTAGGGAAAAAATCAAAGTTTGTTATTTTCTGATGCACCAATCCTTTGCCAGTAGGACTGTGCACAGTTTATGAAATTATCTTCAACGGTGTCTGAGAAAAGCGCGAAAAACGAGAACCCGGCAATATACTGAGTTCGCTCGGAAAATCATCTCGGTCTACAAAAAAATTCATAACTCCGTTATTAGCCATCCGAAAATTTTGATTTGGTGTTCAAAATGTAGCTAAAAGACTGGTGCATCCGACGACGTAAAGCGCAAATAAAACACTTTTTGATATCACCCACGGCCGTCTGAAAAAGGTCCTTTCAAATAATTGTCATAATTGTGATCGCGTTGGCTATGAGATTGTGTAGGGAAAAAATCAAAGTTTGTTATTTTCTGATGCACCAATCCTTTGCCAGTAGGACTGTGCACAGTTTATGAAATTATCTTCAACGGTGTCTGAGAAAAGCGCGAAAAACGAGAACCCGGCAATATACTGAGTTCGCTCGGAAAATCATCTCGGTCTACAAAAAAATTCATAACTCCGTTATTAGCCATCCGAAAATTTTGATTTGGTGTTCAAAATGTAGCTAAAAGACTGGTGCATCCGACGACGTAAAGCGCAAATAAAACACTTTTTGATATCATCCACGGCCGTCTGAAAAAGGTCCTTTCAAGTAATGGTCGTACTTGTGATCGCGTTGGCTATGAGATTGTGTAGGGAAAAAATCAAAGTTTGTTATTTTCTGATGCACCAATCCTTTGCCAGTAGGACTGTGCACAGTTTATGAAATTATCTTCAACGGTGTCTGAGAAAAGCGCGAAAAACGAGAACCCGGCAATATACTGAGTTCGCTCGGAAAATCATCTCGGTCTACAAAAAAATTCATAACTCCGTTATTAGCCATCCGAAAATTTTGATTTGGTGTTCAAAATGTAGCTAAAAGACTGGTGCATCCGACGACGTAAAGCGCAAATAAAACACTTTTTGATATCACCCACGGCCGTCTGAAAAAGGTCCTTTCAAATAATGGTCATAATTGTGATCGCGTTGGCTATGAGATTGTGTAGGGAAAAAATCAAAGTTTGTTATTTTCTGATGCACCAATCCTTTGCCAGTAGGACTGTGCACAGTTTATGAAATTATCTTCAACGGTGTCTGAGAAAAGCGCGAAAAACGAGAACCCGGCAATATACTGAGTTCGCTCGGAAAATCATCTCGGTCTACAAAAAAATTCATAACTCCGTTATTAGCCATCCGAAAATTTTGATTTGGTGTTCAAAATGTAGCTAAAAGACTGGTGCATCCGACGACGTAAAGCGCAAATAAAACACTTTTTGATATCATCCACGGCCGTCTGAAAAAGGTCCTTTCAAGTAATGGTCGTACTTGTGATCGCGTTGGCTATGAGATTGTGTAGGGAAAAAATCAAAGTTTGTTATTTTCTGATGCACCAATCCTTTGCCAGTAGGACTGTGCACAGTTTATGAAATTATCTTCAACGGTGTCTGAGAAAAGCGCGAAAAACGAGAACCCGGCAATATACTGAGTTCGCTCGGAAAATCATCTCGGTCTACAAAAAAATTCATAACTCCGTTATTAGCCATCCGAAAATTTTGATTTGGTGTTCAAAATGTAGCTAAAAGACTGGTGCATCCGACGACGTAAAGCGCAAATAAAACACTTTTTGATATCACCCACGGCCGTCTGAAAAAGGTCCTTTCAAATAATGGTCATAATTGTGATCGCGTTGGCTATGAGATTGTGTAGGGAAAAAATCAAAGTTTGTTATTTTCTGATGCACCAATCCTTTGCCAGTAGGACTGTGCACAGTTTATGAAATTATCTTTAACGGTGTCTGAGAAAAGCGCGAAAAACGAGAACCCGGCAATATACTGAGTTCGCTCGGAAAATCATCTCGGTCTACAAAAAAAATCATAACTCCGTTATTAGCCATCCGAGAATTTTGATTTGGTGTTCAAAATGTAGCTAAAAGACTGGTGCATCCGACGACGCAAAGCGCAAATAAAACACTTTTTGATATCATCCACGGCCGTCTGAAAAAGGTCCTTTCAAATAATGGTCATACTTGTGATCGCGTTGGCTATGAGATTGTGTTGGAAAAAATCAAAGTTTGTTATTTTCTGGTGCACGCATCCTTTGCGAGTAAAGCTGTGCAAAATTTTTGAAATTATCTTCAACGGTGTCTGAGAAAAGCGCGAAAAACGAGAACCCGGCAATATACTGAGTTCGCTCGGAAAATCATCTCGGTCTACAAAAAAATTCATAACTCCGTTATTAGCCATCCGAAAATTTTGATTTGGTGTTCAAAATGTAGCTAAAAGACTGGTGCATCCGACGACGTAAAGCGCAAATAAAACACTTTTTGATATCATCCACGGCCGTCTGAAAAAGGTCCTTTCAAATAATGGTCATAATTGTGATCGCGTTGGCTATGAGATTGTGTAGGGAAAAAATCAAAGTTTGTTATTTTCTGATGCACCAATCCTTTGCCAGTAGGACTGTGCACAGTTTATGAAATTATCTTCAGCGGTCTCTGAGAAAAGCGCGAAAAACGAGAACCCGGCAATATAGTGAGTACGCTCGGAAAATCATCTCGGTCTACAAAAAAATTCATAACTCCGTTATTAGCCATCCGAAAATTTTGATTTGGTGTTCAAAATGTAGCTAAAAGACTGGTGCATCCGACGACGTAAAGAAAGCGCAAATAAAACACTTTTTGATATCATCCACGGCCGTCTGAAAAAGGTCCTTTCAAATAATGGTCATACTTGTGATCGCGTTGGCTATGAGATTGTGTTGGAAAAAAATCTAAGTTTGTTATTTTCTGGTGCACGCATCCTTTGCGAGTAAAGCTGTGCAAAATTTTTGAAATTATCTTCAACGGTGTCTGAGAAAAGCGCGAAAAACGAGAACCCGGCAATATACTGAGTTCGCTCGGAAAATCATCTCGGTCTACAAAAAAAATCATAACTCCGTTATTAGCCATCCGAAAATTTTGATTTGGTGTTCAAAATGTAGCTAAAAGACTGGTGCATCCGACGACGTAAAGCGCAAATAAAACACTTTTTGATATCATCCACGGCCGTCTGAAAAAGGTCTTTTCAAGTAATGGTCATACCAATAATTTCCAATAATTTCCAATAATTGAAGCGAAATTTTATTTATACATCGTCTTAAGGGTTGTTAAATGGTTTTTTTTTAGTGTTTGGGGGCCACAAAAGTTCTTACGCGTGCTTGATTTAACCCGCGGGCCGTCAATCGCACAGCCCTGCGGTATAGATACATTATAAATTTTAAAATCGTGTATGCTGCGACCTCTGTTAGTGACATTCTCTACTTATATTTTGTACCAGGAGCACATAAAGGAGGTGACGAGTACGCTACGACATATGCAACTGTTACAACCGACGTGTTAAACAGAGACAAACAGCGCCTTTCGTTTCTGGACTAGATATAAGAACCAACGTCCGATAGAAAATCTTTCTCCTTCTAGCTCATTAACAATGTAGCGTACATTTGATGTCCGTATTTTAAGCATGTTTACATTCATTCAACCATAACAGCTGATCTTAGATCATTTTAAAAACTTAAATTTTAGCCTTAATAACGTCTTCCAGGGTAAAATAAGTAATAGTTGACTCATAAACTTAAATAATCTTTCAATAAATGCAAAATTCAAACCATAAATTAAGAAAAGTTCAGCATTAGAGAGCAGGCGGTAATTTCAAAATTTCTCTACGGGATGTCCAAGTCAATCAGGTATGCCTTAGGAAGAAACTCGGGGATATAGAAAATCTTATTGGTTTCTTACTTTTCCTTAGCTATCTCACATTATTTATTTTACAATTAAATGAAGATGCATTGCGGTTTTGTTATTTAAAGGGAAACATTTGTTTTAAACTGTTGGGATTTATTATTATTGTGAGTTACAGACAGTATACTGTTTGAAATGAAATTAGGATTATTTTCTTGGCTTTTTAAAGGACTTAAGTAATGGCATTTAATGTTTTATTTATGTCGAATTATGTCGAATTATGTCGAAGTAGGTATATTAATGTCTAGTAAAGTATTTAAAAATAAATGCACGCTTCCTTTGCCAGTAGGGCTGTGCAAAATTTTTGAAATTATCTTCATCGGTCTCTAAGAAAAGCGCGAAATACGAGAACCCGGCAATATACCGAGTTCGCTCGGAAAATCATCTCGGTCTACAAAAAAATTCATAACTCCGTTATTAGACTACCGAAAATTTTGATTCGGTGTTCAAAATGTAGCTAAAAGACTGGCGCATCCGACGACGTAAAGAAAGCGCAATAAAACAGTTTTTGATATCATCCACGGCCGTCTGAAAAAGGTCCTTTCAAATGGTCATAAATCATCTACATAATATTTTATTAAAACTTCTAATACAAAATTATTAATAAAGCTCACAGTAGCTTTATTAATTGTTTTATTAAAAATTGCCATTTAGCACGCGGTTCCAATTTTTTTTTGTATAATCTCGTGCAAGTCTCCTAAACTGTTGATATAAAAATCGGGTATTTGGTCTTTCTCCATGCAACCATTCAAATGGCTTAATTTCGCCGTCCCTGTTAGGACTAACAGTTTTTTGTATCCACAGGCCGTGGCAAACGCCATATCTTGAACTAATCTAGAAATAAATTTGATACTTTAAAACGATCACACACATCAGCAAAGTTTTCAAATACTCACGAATCCCCAATGAACAAAGTTCGAGATGAATTCTTTATTTTGTATTTATCTCTGATAAACTGATTTACGTGTTCACTGGGTTTTCCCAGGTGAATCGGAATACGATTGGTGATTTCTTGCATGATATCCTGAAAATATCCTGGTCCTGCAATAGAACATACCGTAAAACGGAATGAGAATGCAACTGACAGGATGAATCAAGGGGTGCACAAGAAAGGACAAAATAAGCAACGAAAATATTAGGCATGAATTACAAACTAACACAATTAACGACACCATAAAAGAACACCAAGAGAAATGGAGAGAACATCTACACAGAATAGAAAATGGAAGCTGCCTAAAGAAACAACAGAATATAGACCTATAGGAAGAAGGAGTGTGGGAAGGCCCCGAAGAAGGATGGCGGTCTAAATTTGATGCTGGAACAGGCCAATGGCCTAAGCCTGGAAAGAAGAAGAAATGGAAAGGAGATAACAGCTATCATTCTGGATTAATTTCATTACTCTAAAATAATTACTCTTGATGCCACAACAACAAAACTACGAAACGTGTTACATTCTCGCCACGTTTTACGGTAATGTTTTATATTTAACTTAAAGCCCAGTATTACAAACGACTTATTATTTGTGCAAATAGTTAAAGAACAAAATAGTTAAGTTGGAATTATCGTGAGCGATAATAGACAAGCAAGATGCGAGTTGCAATGCATGATACAGTACCGGTTCCCAAACAAATTTCCTAAAGAATTAGCGATAACACGCTGATAACAATAATGTTTGTTTTTACTTACCTATTAAGTTATATTTACCTCCAAGTGAAATTTTTTTATCGCTAGCTCCAACGATGAAAAGAACTTCGGGTCGCATGAGATAAACGGTTGCTTTGAGAAGGCTAGCATAGTTCATATTTATGTGAGTATCAACAACAACAGCACCCACTTCTTCGTCATCTACGAAGAGTTGTTTCACAATAGTTGGTGTTTCTTCCAACACGGTAGGCTGAAACAGCATTGGACCGCTTCAGGAATATTTAAGACTTTTGCTGATTGACTATTATTACAAATGCCTTTTTTTCCAAAAAATTTAATTCTCATACTATACAGAATTAAGTCCCAGATTTGTCACTGTTTTATTTTAAGAGTTAAAACTAGAACGTTACCTACAAAATATTTGGAGGGACGCATATTCCTATCAAATTTGTATTTAGTACCTATACAAATAGGGTGACCAGACGTCCGAGTTTTCAGGATTTATCCTTATTTTTGGTTCAATGTCTCAATGTTCCCAAGATGTATTTTCGGGACTATTATGTGTCCCGATTTTCAAATACTTTAATTTTTAATTATCGTATATAGACAATTCACAATAAAATGTTGATATTTCAAAAGTCCTTTGAAAAATCTATTTTCCTGTCTATGTATGTCTGCTTCCCAGGAAAGGTCAAAATATGTTGTCGCTAGAATCTGATTAAGGCTTTGTTTATTGCATGAAAAACATCAAAACTAAAAGTTTTGATGTTATGTGCTTCGGAAAGATAAGGGAAAAACTGAGAAGTTGAATAATAAAAGTAATTTTTGCGATCGCGTTGGCCATGAAACCGTCAGAGATAAAATCGAAATTCTTGTATTTACCAATGCGAGCATCCTTTGCAAGTAAAATGGTGCAAAGTTTTTGAAAAAATCTTAAACGGTCCCGGGAAAAACCTCAAAAAACAAACACCTGCAAAAGCGCTATGATTTGAGAGGTTGTGGTACATATTTCTGTTATAACTAAATCTATGCGACTTGCAAAGGTGTTTAAAACATAGGTAAAACCGTTTTTACAAGGGCCTCGTTTTTCGCGTTTTTCTCTGGAACCGTTTTAAGATTTTTTCAAAAACTTTGCACCATTTTACTTGCAAAGGATGCGCGCATTGGTAAATAGAAGAATTTCCATTTTATCTCTGACGGTTTCATAGCCAACGCGATCGCAAAAATTACCTTTATTATTTAACTTTTCAGTGTTTCCCCTATTTTTCAAAAGGAAATGGCAAGTGGCACGTATAGCTTAGCAAAACATTAAGTTTTGATGTTCTTGATGCAATAAACACAGCTTGATTATATTCTAGCGACAATATATCGTGACCTCCCTTCCCTTATCTTCTAATATTCCAAATGTCCAAAGTATGTAAAGTATGTATAATAAAATAATATTGAGAAGAATGTTGCTTATAAATAATAAAGATAAGATATATTTTTGATGACATTGTGATGGGTGTCCCAAAAGTGATTATATATTTTGGTGAATTTAAGTGTCTTTAAAAATATTATGTTCTGGCACAATGGTTTGCCCATTATTATACAAATATATGCATTATAAATATAACAAAATAATAGTTTTTCTTTAATAACTCAAAAACCGGAAATGTTTTTGAAAAAGGTTCTGAGCTTGTTCCAAAAAACTGCACATTTTTGGTAATTTAACCGTTTCTCTATCTTGACTATTAAGCGAGATACCCATGTAATCCCATCGAATTTGCACCACCCTGTACAATGATTACAATTTTTTTCCGTCCTAAGATCATCTTTATTGAGTGAAATCAACGAATTATTAAAGATAATCAAAAGGGCTAATAACCACTGGCAAAATGAGTAATCGATCAGTACCTAAATATAATTATAACTTTTGTCATACTTACTCCAGGATCTGCAATGTCAAAACCTGCATGTTTCAATTCTTGACGCATATTTTCCGTCCCCAGCACGTACAACTTCTTACAAAAATTTTGTGATTTTAGATATGAAATTATGGTTAAAGTTGGAAATATAATCTCTTCCTTGTCTACATCCAAACCGTATGCTTTATTAAGTTCTTGATGGTACATGTCTAATGTTCTAGTGCTGTTGTTTGAAACGTAACGAATTTTTTTGCCATACTCTTTAAGTTTATGAACTGATTCTTTTACTCCTGGTATGGGGGTTGTTAGAAGAAAAACGACGCCTAAAAACACGAAGCACTCATCACGCACTTATATTAAAAAATTAGTAACAACCTTAGCCAAATTGATGGCCAAAATTTTTGGAAAAACGTTTTAAAACTATACCTCTGAGTTATTCCAATCTTTTGTAATTTTCCACAACAAAAAATTTATCCTTTACAATAAGCCGTGTTAAAAACTCAACCCTGTAATACCGGTACATTTTCCCTAAAATACAAAATTGTTGTTTCTATAGCTTTATTTTATTATATGTATATAAAATGAACTGGGCTCAGAATACTACCTTTTATAATGATGGTAAACGACATAGCAAAAAAAAAACAATACAACAAAGGGAGTGCACATAGGTTACAGAAAATTAATGCAAATTAAAATAAATGAACTCATGTATACCGACGATGTTATCCTGTTTAGAAACAATAAAGAAGAATTACAAAACCGAATAGAAAAATGGGCAGACAATTTAAAAGGATATGGCCTAAAAATACATTTCAATGAAACAGAAATTATGTTGACAAGACGGAAAAAGTATAATAGTAATGCAAGACGAAAAAATTCAAGTAAAACACCAACTGAAATATAGGTATTTGTTCACTAGTGGAGGAGACTGGAAAAATAGAACGATATACAGGGTGTTTCGTAAAAAAATGCAAAAAAAAAATCGGGAGGTGATTCGTTATCGAAAATTAAGGGGGGCTTTTATACAGGGTGTAGACTCGGATCACGCAACATAGCAATTTCAATGGTAAAATTTTAAAAGTCGTATTCTAGCTCCCCTAATTATTTTAGAAAAAAAGTGCAAATACGTTTTTTGTACAGAAAAAAAATCTGTATCCATAAATGTACTCAATATTACTTTTTCGTTTTCCAATAACTAAAAATTAAGCAATTACAAAACGCGTTTTGACAAAAATCTGTACTGCCTTGGAATTATGCTATGACAACTGCCCAGCCTAATGTCACTTATACTGTCACTTTGACGTGAAGTTTATTCATAATAATCTTTTTATTGTATCTTGGAATAAAAACATAACTAACTGTGTAAAATAAATGTTTGATAAAATATAATTTAGAATGAATTTCGCATCAAAGTGACAGTATAAGTGACATTAAGCTGGGCAGTTTTGTAATTGCTTAATTTTTAGTTATTGGAAAACGAAAAAGTTATATTGATTACATTTATGGATACAGAATTTTTTTCTCTACAAAAAACGTATTTGCACTTTTTTTCTAAAATAATTAGAGGAGCAAGAATACGACTTTTAAAATTTTACCATTGAATTTGCTATGTTGCGTGATCCGAGTCTACACTCTGTATACAATTTTTTCTTTAGACATCTCCTTTCGTAAAGAGGAGCGGTAAAATTAGATTTTCATTTTATTTTTGAGTAAAAAATAATATAAGTAAACATGCACCATTAAATATCCCAATACAAAACGATTCATTTTGGTGGTTACCATGGTTTGTTTATGTTCATATTGGGTAGAATTGACGGGCGTTGTAGCGTTGTCGCTGCGTAAACGTCAAAATGAATTGCACCCGTTAATTCTACCCAATATGAACATAAACAAACCATGGTAACCATCAAAATGAATCGTTTTATATTGGGATATTTAATGGTGCATGTTTAATTATTTTACTTTTTACTCAAAAACTGTAGGTTTTATGAGAACAGTAAAAAAATATAAAAAGTTTCTAAATAAATCAAGCTTCAAAAAAAAATTTATGTGACTGTTGTCATTTTCAGTTTGTATTTTATGTTATTACTTTTTGTTGTTTTGTTAAATAGATTTGCCTTTGAGTTTTGCTTTTTTCACGCCTTCCCCTTTAGATATATATTTTACGCCCGACAGGTTGAGAATCACTGACGTTAACACATACACAGTACATTGTGGAAGTATTTTAGAAAAAAATATCTTAAAAATCTTCTTGAGCTGGTGGCAACAAAAAAAAAATGTACACTTAGAATTTTTTTCAAGAAGCAATAAAACACAATTTTTAGCATACGTACAAAACACAACAATTTAAAATAAAATTTTAATTTTGAACTGAAACATTCTTCAAATAGGCAGTGTACAAATCTAAAATTTTGAGTTTGATACACACATGAACAACAATACTTACAAAAAAAAGTACAAACGTTTTTTTACAACCCGGTTTCGACCAATGGAAATTCCAACATGTGACTCATCATTATCAGTTTTTGATTAATTTTAAAGCAATTTAACCGCAAATAAATAAAATAGTCTTACCATCCAAGTCGCACAAGACATTGTCAAATGAACCCAAGAAACTTTTTAATTCTTCTGCACTCAAAGTTGCCAAATCTTTTGCGGGTGACATCGTAAACGTTTAGTAACTGGGAAATACGCCCAGTAAATAAATCATTTTGTTAACAGAACTCACTTTTATCATTTTCAACTGTACCTTATCTTTCTTTTGTTATCAGGAGCACTTCATAACAAAACCTCAAAGAACATTAGCATGTAATTAACCGGGTTATAATGTAAATACTGACACTTCCTTAAAGGTCAACAAATTGTTGTTAAACACAAATTTAAAAATAGATTCTAGCCGACCTTATGTCAAAATAAAAAATGATTTTTTTTAAGTCTTCTTAAGCATTTAATGAAAAATATTTACAAGTTGAGGAATAAGGTTTCAAGCATGTGTTGATTAGACGGTGCATTAAAATGAAATATCGAATGTCTTTCAATAAGTTTAAATTTTTAAATTTTATTTACATTACTCATATTTATTGTTTAAAATAAAATATTCCATGGATTGGTCTAAAGTCGTATGATTCAAAGTCTAACAACCTTTTTTAACTAACTAAATTAACTGAAATTTATCATCAATCATAGGTAGTTTTTTTAGAGTTTCTTGTAACGTCCTTGTACTTAAGTACCAGTCAAACTGCAAAAAGTAATTAATTGTGAAAGCTAAGTCGATACACAAACTACAAAAATTCTTGAATTATACTTTTCCTTGAACGTCTTATTTAGGGAAGTGGGCAGAAATGGTTGGAGTATTCCTAAATATTCACTATTCAAGTTTCAATCAAGTATTCGTAACAATAACTTAAAGAAATTAAATAAAAATGAAATTAAGAAAGAAAAAAAAATAAATAAAATATTTTATTTGCCAAAAAAACCTACAGAGTAATTATTTAATATACAGGGTGATTGATTGAGACCTTGCGTTAGAAATATATGAAGAATAACGCTCAGACTATGCATAGAAGGAACCTTAGACTTCATACTGGAATTTTTGCAATCGATGCATTACTTACAGGGTCCCACAAATTTAATTTTCTGTTATGCAACTTTAGACCAGTAAAACTAGTTTTTTTTTTCAAATACAATACCAATTTTTTTTTTTCATTTTCTGATGTAAAATTACATTCTGCATCAATCTTTATTAGCATTTCCTATACCTATCTGCAATAACTTTCGAGTTATTAAGAATTTTTGATAACGTTAAGAGAAAATTGTACTATTTTTAAATAGCAAGCCTTGGAAATGACAACAAATGCCAATAATAATAACTGTCAACCACTTCTATCGTTCTATCGCCTTTGTTTGAAGTATCCATGACAATGGAAAATCAAGAATATTCAAACACGGATTAATTCTTGGAAATTTAAATTAGAATCTACCCATATATCAAGGGTTCGAAAATATTTTTATGCAGTTCGAGTGGACGATTAAGGCATGGTCATACAAGCTGATAACGATGGTATTAGGATTTTTGCAGTTTGTAAGCACTGATTTTATCTATTTTCTTAGAGCCCAAAATTATATGCTTCAAACAGCATTTCTATTAATATTCAAAATTTAATAGAGCATTTTAAAGATTACAGGTAAACAGGATTTTTAAATTCTTTAAACGCAGCAAGTAAAATTTGTCAAGAATCAAGCATAGAAACAGTATTTCCTCCAATAAGATTGAAAATTCGATTATGAATCCAGAGACACTATACTTGAACCAAAGTATAAATTTGAAAAATATTTTAATTTTTTATTGGTTGTGAGGTTGTGACAATCAATAATTCTTAAGATGAAAGATTTACAATATTAAAAAACACGGCGTATTTGGCTTTCTTCATGATATATCCAATTTTAAAAATATGAATAATAATACATTAGACAAATTTTGTAACGACATACATGCTGAAAGATGAATACGAAGCGGACATATTGGTAATTGATTTGTGAGATGAGCTGATAAACCTATCTCTTATTTTACCTAATGAATTAAAAAACCTGCGCAAGTGTTAATTTTATATCAAAATTTGATTTATATTTCCATCTGAGCGCAGTTTTCTCAAACTGAAAATTACAACAAAACATTTTAACGAACTACAACTCAAGAGCAATTGAATGATTTAGCAATAATTTAAAAAAAAAAGGTGGTCATCTAAACGAGGGCTGTCCAACTTCTATGTGAGTGCGGGCCATTTTTTTTTCTTCAAAGTTTTAGCAGGCCATTATTAATTATAATTTTGACAGGCGAAACGAAATTTTACATATATATCGTCTTAAGGGTTAAGTTGAATGATTTTTTTACGGTGTTGAGGGGCCACAAAAGTTCTTTCGCGGGTGGGATGTAGCCCGCGGACCGCCAGTCGAATAAACCCAGCGGAAACATTAAAAATTCTAAAATCGTGTAGGCTGCGACCTCTATTAGTGAAGTTTACTACTTATATTTTGTACCAGGAGCACATAAAGGAGGTGGCAAGAACGCTACGACATATGCGACTGTTACAACCAACGTGTTAAAAAGAGACAAACAGCGTCTTGCATTTCTGGACTAGATATAAGTCTACAACGTCTGATAGTAAAGCTATTTCCTTTTAACTAATCTGCAATGTACCGTACGTTTGATGTCCGTATTTTAGCATGTTTACATTTATTTATCCATAACAGCTGATCTTAAACGCTTTTAAATAGTTAAATTTTAGCCTTAATAACTTCATTTAGGGTAAAGTCAGAAATATTTGCCCCATAAACTTAGATAATCTTTCAATAAATGCAAAATTCAAATCATAAATTGAGAAAAGTTTAACGCTACGAAACACGCGGTAATTTCAAAAATTAAAACTGCTTATAATTTTTCTCATACCTTCCACTATTTTTTAAACAGCAATTATTTAACCTCAGTTGGTTGAAATATTGATTAAAAAGTTTTTAATAAAAGGTGAGAATGAAATTTTACAACCATTTTCTTAAATTAACAATATTTTGGCTACAGTCTTTGGGGCAAATTTTGCAATTGTCTCCATGTTATCTTAAATTTTAAAGACACCCTAATTAATGCATTTCCAGCTAAAGTTTGTTCAAAAAGGCCTAAAACAGCTCTTCAAAGTGTTTAGAAACGTTACTAGTGTATAATAAACCTTGCACTTTTATTTGACAAAAATTTAAAAGGTTTGCAATGGTCGTCATATTTTCATAAAATATCAAAGATACTACAAGCAATGCCAAAATTTCTTTAGTTTGTTTAAAAATGTCCTAAAATATTTGTAACTGTAATTCAAGTGGATAGACTCATATTTTTATTTTGCCCTATTTTATGTTAAACAACCCTAAGTAATGTGTTTTTATTTTTATTTAGTTTAAGAACAGCCCACATTTTTTTTAAATAGCTCTTCAAAATTTAGAAAACCAGATAAACTTCACAAATAGTTTTCCAATGCGAAAAAGGTGAAAGTTGAAGATGTTTGTAGAGAACATGGGAACAATTTTTTTGTTCAAATCACAACAAAAACGATTTGATAAAAATAAAAACGCTTTATTAAAAGACTACATGCTAACAAACAATAGTTACAAATTCAGTTATAATAATTAAGATTTTAATAAAAAATAGTTGATAATTTTCACAATACATTCATAAGTACCATTAATTTTTACAAGGGTTTTGCGACAGAATCAAGGCAATTTTTAAGCTGTTTTCAAAAGATTTTTTGAGACAATTAATGCGGAATCTTTTAAAATCCTAATATCCAGTTAACATTTCAGATTATCTACTATATAAAAACATTCACAAAAAGTTAATGTCTGTTACCAAACCAATCCAAAATATATAATTCCTATGCAAACAAACTAAAATCTAAACTGGCCAGAGAAACCAACCTGAGTACCTATATTTTACGAGTTTATCAAAAAAAAAAACTGTATGCAAATCATATCATTTCATGAGTAAGTAAAATTCAACAAAGGATGAAAAAAATAAATTTTGCAACACTGAACGCAATAATGTACTTTAAAAATAACCTGACACCTTGGCTAAAAGTTAAATAAGAAAACTAAAACACAATCACACCTAAAAAAATAAGTGACTAGACAAACCTACAAAATTGCACTTTTGTGTAACAAAAAATTGGTCCATTTATTTTTTATTATGCAAAAATTATAGTTTTTATGCAAAATATCACAACTAAATAAATTTAAAAAGCGACAAAATAACAACAAAATGAAGTAGAAAATGTTTCCCCAAATCAAATTTTTAAACTAAAATAAACAGATTCAGTTATTTTTGACTTACCATAAACTATTTTTTAAATATAAAAATAAGTGGGAACCACCACAACACAGATTTTACAAGCGATTTATTTACAAATCCTTTTATTATTTAAAGTAAAATATAATAGCTGCAAGCTGCATCAATTGTCATTAAATTTAGTTTGATACGAATTAAACAGTTTGAGAAAAGCTCCAACAATATTAGGATAAAAACAAGGACCTAATTGTTAAAAAAACGTATTATTGCTTAATGACTTTCTAAATAACACAACTACAATGAGTATTTTAAATAATCCCAATTTTCAAACTTGACGTAAAAGTATTTCAAACATCTTCACTAATAGGCTTTTCACACGCAAAAACTATGACAAAAACACAAACATAAAAAGAGATTGTCTACTTAAAATTAAAATAAATACAGTCAGTTTGTAATAACTCAATTTTAACGTATCTAGAAACAATTAATAGAGTTCATAAATTAAAATTTAAATCCATAAAGAAGCCAACGGCCTTATTGCACAAAGCAACAGTTACTGTTAACATACCCTAAAACTAAACTAAATACCAGCACAATTGGCGCTTATACTGCCTAGTTTTAGAGATTAACATGTATTTTAACACTACCTGTTTGCACAATCTGGCCAAACAGAATTAAAAGTTAGTTCCAAGTTCCAACAATGTTTTATAAAAATTCTTTATACATACACGTACAACGCCAGTTTTCCTGCACCCTTGGTTCCAAAACCTTACCGGATTAGCCATTTGCCGGAAAATCGATGTTGTACATGTATTAACAACAGACAGAAAATGACTTACGTCCAAAGAAAGAATAAACATTTTAGTCTAGTCAAAGTTATAAAAAATTAAAATGTTGTGCAATATTTTAATGTAAATAAGGTGTTCTTATATTTGCCTCTTTTGAAGTATGGCATTGGTTGTAATGTTTTTACTGTGTCATGTTTCATGTACCAACTACCTGAATTGCAAAAATTGGTCGAGTTATAAAGTGTTTAATTCTAAATATAAGTGTGTAAGAGAAGAAGACCTGCATCATTTTAAAGGCAAGTGTTAAAGGCCACAAGATTAGGATACAATTTTAAAGATTACGAAAATCAAGCAAAGATCTTGTGATTAGTATCTTATTTCTATTAATTATGGCCATTAAAAGCAAATACATATGCACAATATTTAAAAAAATAAAGAATCTGGTCAGACTCAAACCCAAAATAACTTTTTGGCTATGGAGATCTCAGTCAAAGAGTTTGTTCAGCAAACCATTTATTCCCTTCAATATTTCCTGTTTTTTAGAATAATCTAACGAAATTAGGCAATGGTGTAGCAAGAAGTGAATGGACCCGTATGCAAGCAGAGTTAATGCGCCCAGGATATATTAAAATAAATAAACATTAAAAATATATCATTGAATTAAAAAATCTTTTGTCATAATGTTAGACTATTTTCAAGTCTTTCGACTATTAATTCGTTAAGAAATAGATTTTTAAACTATGTTATAATACGAGAAATATTAATTTTAGACTTAGGATATGTTTAATGTTTTATAAAGACCAATAAATCTACAAGAAAACATCGGAATATATAAAACGCTGTGTTTAAAATAAAAGGCTGCATGTTGTTCCCCGAAAATTAAACACTCAGTATATTTGAAAATAATTTTGCATTATGCAGGTTCTGATGCCAAACTTCTGTATTTTTTTTTGTAACTACTTCAATAACAACGCTATGAAATAATTTGTGTCGACTTAATTTTTTTGCAACTCAAATCAATGACATTTATTTTGATATTCTTTGAGGGATATTCGTAAATATACATCCATTTAGTAAGTAAGTTGGTGGATTAAAATGCCCAAAGCGTGACAAAGAAAGAGAACCACTAGACAAAGATAGTAAGTGTATTAAAGTGCACATTCTTGAGTTCACTTGACCACAAAAGTTTTGATTATGAATATACAAATCACATAATAATCAATTTATTTTAAGTACACGATTGCATATACAAATGACAGATATTTAAAAAAATTTGTGGGTGATTTTCGTGAATATAATTAACCTAAACGTAAAAATTTCTAAAAATCCCAATCAAAAATTGCAACGCAAAGTGTACACATGGAATGTCAGTGGCGCCTAAGTCCCCACCTACACAAATCGTTTGCGCATTCTCGTTCAGACAGAAATTACGTTAAGTTGTAGTTCTTAATATCACTATTGAGGGCGCCGCCTCCTTGACCTTGCTCCAATGGGCGGAGCAACTTGCTTGCATACGAGAGACGCTTAAAAATTTTTTTACAGGATCATTCAACGTTTTTAAACGTTACGTCTTCAATTAAAATTATTAAAAATAACTCTAATTTACATCGTAGCTCCTTGTTATAAGCACCTACACAAAAACTAGCTTTGTTTTTAAGTGGATCCCTATACGATTTTGTTTTAAGATTTTCAATACACCCTTGTATAATTCACCTTCTTGATTCGTACTTGAGATTTTTGCCGCATTGGCGCTACGCTACGAGCACTGTCGCTTAATCTGATTAGTGCGCATGACAATTGATTTCATACTAGAAAAGACAGGGGGGTACTCAAAAATTTTAAGCAATTTTACCTAAAACTTGACTTAAAAAAAAATATTTTTAAATCAATTCGTTTTTGATCCTGCATTATCCAGTGTGTATTTATTGTAATAAAAAAGTTTGTTTCGAACCAGGGCTTCCGAACGACATTTATGAGTAAAAATCCAATAAGAATTAAACAGCTTAGTTAATATCTGAAATATGAATATAAAAAATATACTGTACATGGGCTCGACACCGAAAGGTACAAGAGGAAACGATTAAGAAGAGAAGAAGAAGTACATGGGCCCACTTGGCTCGTGGGCCCGTGTCCACTGCACCCCCGATTTCTTCACCACTGAATACAGGTACTTTTATGTCATGAAATACAAGCAATTGTTTTTTTTTAAACGTCTTCCATTATTTTTAAAGGATTTAATAGAGAACAAAACAACAATAAAAGTTATGGAGTGATGCAATACATTCAAAATTTAATGTTTTTGGTGTAAATATGCAAACCATATGCATAAAAAATAAAAAGTTGACTATCTCTAATAAACATTTGAAGAACCACTAAAAAAACAAAAGCCACAATTTCATAGTCCACATTTACATAAAATTTAACTCCCGTTTAACATATTTTGTTTCTTTGGAAACAAGACATGTTAAAAAAATTAAAAATAGGATATTTTAGATTCTGCCATTATTTTCAAAATGGTTCAGGTTAAATAAAATCTGAAAATAGATCTAAAACGAGGTCAAAATTCTACACATTTTTGCTCCTATAGCTTTTGGCATTTTTTGGAAATCCCAACACCATCAAGTTACTTTGGATCGATCTTCATATGTTAGTAAGGTTAATATTTACCAAACATCGTTAATGACACTTCAATATAAATTCACTCGCACTTCACCACAACAAATGATTAGCAACTAGAAAACTCTAAACGTTTGTACTCTCCAAGTGATTAGAATTACGGAAACTGTTCCTATGATGTAAAATATTTGGCTCTTCAGGGAACATGTCCCCATTTGCGTCTACGTATTCAGAAACCACTGAGTCACGAAAATCTGCAACAAAATGTTTGTAAAAAATTAAGGCCAGATTATAAGGTGACCATTTTTTTCCAGACTAACAGATTTGCATAATTTGGCAACAGTGAAAGTAACATACATTTGTTAATTTAAAAGTCTATGAGAAAATTATGAAAATCGGGGACAAGAATAATTCGGGACTTGAGTCTTGTTTCGGGAACTGTCCCCGAAAATCAGGGACAAGAATAGTCCTGGATTTGAGTCTTGTTTCGGGGACTGTCCCCGAAAATCGGGGACAAGAATAGTCCGGGACTTGAGTCTTGTTTCGGGGACAGTCCCCGAAAATCAGGGACAAGAATAGTCCTGGATTTGAGTCTTGTTTCGGGGACTGTCCCGAAAATCAGGGACAAGAATGGTCTGGGATTTGAGTTTTGTTTCGGGGACTGTCCCCTAAAACCGGGGACGAATGGTCACCCTACCACATTAAAAAAACAAAAATACAAACCTTTGTGTTTCGTTCTTTCCCTAGCTCGATAAGCTTCATGTTTGATAATTATTTCATTAGTTCTATAAGCCTCTCTCTTAATCTGATCAGCCAACTTTCGTGGGACATCAGGTATCGCCCACTGCACGGCCATTATAACGAAACTGACCACATTTTGATACACGACGATAAAAGCTAATCTCGCTGCTAAAATATGCCAATATTCCAACGGCCTCTTGTATTTCTGCTCATGATCCGGTGGGTTCCTGTATTCAAAGTACCGGCAAGTCGTGACGTTGAACGTGGGATTGGTGGGCGCATAGCCGGCCGGGAAATCTTCAACGTTGAAATACGACAAACTGTGCTCTAGAAATCCGGCGTCGGTGCGCCTTGTATTCAGCTTCAAAGAATACACCAATCTTGGGATGAAATGGGACGAAAAAGCTATTATAAAGGCGTTGGACACTACGGATATCCGACCGAGAACGTCCATAATGGGAAACCACACGCCAATGTTTTTAACTCGCTGGGGCACAGGTCTCCTATAATATTTAATAATCTTCTTGGCATCTAATCGCATTTCGAAAATATTGTTTATCAAGGCGAAAAGCGGGGCCAATGGGAATGCAGTCACGAATATTGTGACAAATCCGTACTGCAAAACTGTAACAAATACAAAGTAATGAAAAACATAGAATTTTTGGATTTATTTACTATAGAAAACATCTTCACTATACAGGGTGATTGATTGAGACCGGTACATAAAAAGATATGAATAAAAAAAAAAAGAATAAAACCAATTTCTTTAATAATTAGGTTTAACAGCATTAAATGTCCAAAAAAAATGTTGACCCCCGAATAATAAGTTATTTATTTCAGAATAAACAATTATTACACGAATATACTAGGTAATACTATTTTTTACTTATAAATGTTCTGCTTTGTTTGATTAAGTAAAATATGTTTACATACAAACTTTATTTTTTTTTAAATCGTATTTTTATTTACTATGTAACAAAAATAAATTATTATATAAACAGGCGCCTACTGAAATACAAAACGCAACCCACTTAGCAGGTTGCGCCTACATAGGTATGCAATGTGCTTAACAAAACGCCTACTTTCGGCATTTTCAGGCAACCTGCGTAGAAACGACGTTAAATTAATTGCATATCCATGTAGGCGTAATGTACAGTATGCAACCCACAAAACGTTGCGCCTATTGATAGGCAACCACGACACAAAACGCCTACATAGACATGCAACTGATTTGACATAACAGCTACGCAGGCTGCCTAAAAATGACGAAAGTAGGCGTTTTGTTAAGCACACTGCATACCCATGTAGGCGCAACGTGTTAAGTGGGTTGCGTTCTGTAATTATGAATTACAATAAAAACTGAACAATATTGTTCTTATGACAAACAAAATTAATTTCTGCAGTATACAATACCAAGGTAATCATAAACTTCAATAAAAATTAAAATAAATTGGGTTAAGATTAAGTTACTAAACATTTGGTTTTGGACCAGAACTGTCAAAACACATTTATTAGTAAAAATCCAATAAAAATTAAACCATGCAATATTTATGTCTCAAATATGGATTTATAAAGTATACTGCACTAACTCAATCGAAAAAGGAAATAAAACTCACACCATATCTGGTAACAATTAAATTATTAAAAATGTTGTTTTAGATCAGAACTGTCAAACCACAATTTATTAGTAAAAATGCAGTAAAAATTAAATGATGGAACATTTATGTCTCAAATATGAATTTATAAAGTATAGTGGACTTGGTCAGTTGGGAACTTGAATAGAAATGTAAATTTTTTAGGTAACGAATGAGTTATTAAAAAATTGCTTTTGGATCGGTGCTGTCGAGAGACATTTAGGAGTAAAAATTCAATGAAAATTAAACGAAGCTGTATTTAGGCCTCAAATATGAATTAATAAAGTATAGTGGACTCGGTCAGTTGGGAACTTGAATAGAAATGTAATTTTTTTAGGTAACGAATGAGTTATTAAAAAATTGCTTTAGGATCGGTGCTGTCGAGAGACATTTAGTAGTAAAAATCCAATGAAATTTAAACGAAGCTGTATTTTGGCCTCAAATATGAATTTATAAAGTATAGTGGACTCGGTCAGTTGGGAACTTGAATAGAAATGTAATTTTTTTAGGTAACGAATGAGTTATTAAAAAATTGCTTTTGAATCGGTGTCGAGAGACATTTAGTAGTAAAAATCCAATGAAATTTAAACGAAGCTGTATTTTGGCCTCAAATATGAATTTATAAAGTATAGTGGACTCGGTCAGTTGGGAACTTGAATAGAAATGTAATTTTTTTAGGTAACGAATGAGTTATTAAAAAATTGCTTTTGAATCGGTGTGTCGAGAGACATTTAGTAGTAAAAATCCAATGAAATTTAAACGAAGCTGTATTTTGGCCACAAATATGAATTTATAAAGTATAGTGGACTCGGTCAGTTGGGAACTTGAATAGAAATGTAATTTTTTTAGGTAACGAATGAGTTATTAAAAAATTGCTTTTGAATCGGTGTGTCGAGAGACATTTAGTAGTAAAAATCCAATGAAATTTAAACGAAGCTGTATTTTGGCCTCAAATATGAATTTATAAAGTATAGTGGACTCGGTCAGTTGGGAACTTGAATAGAAATGTAATTTTTTTAGGAAACGAATGAGTTATTAAAAAATTGCTTTTGGATCGCAGATGTCGAGAGACATTTAGGAGTAAAAATCCAATGAAAATTAAACGAAGATGTATTTAGGCCTCAAATATCAATTTATAAAGTATAGTGGACACGGTCAGTTGGGAACTTGAATAAAAATTTAATTTTTTTAGGTAACGAATGAGTTATTAAAAAATTGCTTTTGGATCGGAGATGTCGAGAGACATTTAGGAGTAAAAATCCAATGAAAATTAAACGAAGATGTATTTAGGCCTCAAATATGAATTTATAAAGTATAGTGGACACGGTCAGTTGGGAACTTGAATAGAAATGTAATTTTTTTAGGTAACGAATGAGTTATTAAAAATTTGCTTTTGAATCGGTGCTGTCGAGAGACATTTAGGAGTATAAATCCAATGAAAATTAAACGAAGCTGTTTTTAGGTATCAAATGTGGATTTATAAAGTATAGTGCACTAATTCAATCGAAAAAAGAAATAAAAATTAAAATATATCTAGTAACGATTAAGTTATTAAAAATTTTGTTTTGGATCAGAGCTGCCGAAACACATGTAATAATATTATTTCAAACCTTAATACATATTTTGCAGTATTAAACCATTAACTTTCTGCTTCTAAAAGTGTAAAATTATCAGTTCAAGAAACCCGAATACGTCCTGCCGATTTAGCAAGAGCGGACAACCAATTTTAGTGTTTATACACCTTGTACATCAATTTAAAGGACTAAATAACTATTTTTCAGATAAATTTAGCCAATTTTAAACCTATATATGTGCATCATTATTTTGAAAAACAACTAAATGAATTAATTTTACAAAAAAAATTACTTACCCATTTCTAGATACTCTTGGAACAGTCCCCTTGGCTCAATATCCGACAGTTTGTAGTCTTCAGTCCACTGATTGCAACTGATAATTTCTGCACTGCTGTCTTTTTCTAAACCGGCAGTAATTTTAAAGGTATTGTACATTTTTTTCAATAATGGTACGACCATTTCCATGACGGCGTTGATCGCTTGGTTACCGATCATTATTATGGCCAACTGGATGGTTAATTCCATTAAACAACCACCTGGATTGCACTAGAAGAACAACAAATGTTAGAGAATTGAGCATCTGGCAAAAATAGTCACCTACTTCTTCTTGTCGATATCCAAAGAGTCTGTTGTATTTGGCAGGATAGCCAACGAACTTCCCTTTCAAGAACGCAATGTAAAATATGCAGGTGTAGTAGTTCACAAACTGGAACATGTAGATTTTTAAAGCTAAGCTGTCGTCGAATTCCGTTTGAGTTCTCTGCAGTTCCATTTCGGTCAGCCATTCTGCCAGTCGGTCATACACTGAATTTAATACGAGAATGCAAATCAAGTTAATAATTCCTGCTGTTATGGGAACCACATAGATGTTTTCATGGATTGATTGTGATGTAATAACGGCCATTCTATATACTACTACTCCAAATACTACAGCAACTGCCAGGAGGATCTAAAAAAAAAGTTAATTTTGAAAAAAGAATTGATTTCTTTATTTTCAAAGACCTTTAAAAACTAAAAACACATCTTGAATCAACATTGTATTTGCTTTTTACTGACATGACTTTTGCTTAGATGTTTAGTTTTTTGATATCTCTATACCATGGGTCGTGGAACTTTTTTACCTATTACCCCAAAATATATTTATTTACGCCGACGTTACCCCCTTGATTTGATCAAAAGATTTATTGAATCTATTTATACGGAGAGTACAATTATAAATATAACAAGGAAAGCGTTTTTTAAATAATTTTATTTATGTTTATTGAGTCCTCATTACACCCAAAAATTCCATTTTTACCCCATTTGGGGTAATGTACGCCGGTTCGCCGACCTCTGCTCTATACTATACTAAATATTTTGAAAAAATTCGGGAGTTAATTCCTTATCAAAAATTGGGGGGGGCGGGCTTTTTAATAATTTTTTTCCCTTAAACGTCTCCTTGCGGAGTTACACCCCCTTAAAGAAGAGCAGTAAAATTAGGTTTTTATTTTATTTTTCAAATTTGAATAAAGTTGGAAAATGATATTTGGTAGATGTTTTGTACTTATTAAAAGGTTTCCCATAGCAATTTTTTCAATCATCTCCCACCTTCACAGGGGGCTGAAAAGTGCAACCCCTGTTGGTTTATTTATAAGAACTTTTTGGAGCCTTGAAATTTTGCAATTTAACTTTATTTGAAAGCTTGATTTATTTAATAACTTTTTTTATTCTTTAACTTTGCCTGAAAAACTGTAGGTTTTGCAAGAAACTCATGAATAAAAAACATTTCTAAATAAACCAGGCTTTTAAAGAAGTTTTTTAATTGCAAAATTTTAAGTTTCCAAAAAGTTCTGATAAAAAAAGCCAATGGGGGTCGCCCTTTTCAGCCCCTTGTGAAGGTGGGAGACAATTAAAAAAATAACTATAGGAAACCTTTCAATAAGTATTAAAACATCTACCAAATGTAGTTCTGCTACACCTCTGCAAATTTGAGAAATACATTAAAAAACGAATTTTACCGCTCCTCTATAAGGGGGTTCAACTCCGAAAGGAGACATCTATGGGGAAAAAGTTATATAAAAGCCCCCCCTTAATTTTCGATAAGGAATTACCTCCTGAAGTTTTTCGCAATATTCAAGAAACATCCTGTATATTAAGGAAAAGACAAAAAATTAATATTCTGTTTACATTATTTCTGTTAACTATCTACTGAAATAAAGAGGCTATGGTAATTTTGTTCCCCAAATTCTTATTCAGCCCCAAATTATGCAATGTTGCCCCCCCCCCAATTTTACCAAGATCCCAGGATGAGTGGGATTCCAGGATGAGCCTAAGGGACACCCTCAGAGGCGGATTAAAGTCGTTTGAGGCCCCGGGGGCAGAAGAAAATATTGGGCCCCTCAAAAAAAAGAGAGAGAGACCGGGAAAATAAAAATACATGTAAACTATCTTATTAAATGAATAGTTGGGGTTTTGTGGGGCCCTTCAGAGGTCGGGGCCCCGGGCCCCCGTCCGGTGCGCCCGCCGTTAAATCCGCCTCTGAACACCCTGTATACATTGATTTACAGGCTGACTGAAATTTGAGGATAACTATTTGCATCTGCTTTATTAGTGGAGATAGAGCATAAGTTAAAGTTTGGAAAAGTTGCAAAATGTAAGCAAGATCACAATGAACTCCCTCGAATATGGATCACCCTGTATATCAGTAGTTTTTGCAAAATTTATACAATAAAATTGATGTTTTTTAAAACAATTAATAAAAATAATTGTGAAAACTTACCCAAAGTAAAGCTACAGTGAAGCTCAAAACAATTGAAGGTACTTTAACTCTCCAAAATGGCACAACAGGTTCACACAGCTGCGTCACAACATTCAGCTTTTTCTTCTTGGCCCTGGCCAGTCTCGTCAAAAATTCAGGTCTAGGATGTTCGGCTTGTAAATCGAATCCAGTCAAACCCCATCTGTGTGTCACTTCCGCGCTATATCGTTTCCACAGCTCCAAATACAAAGCGGCCCAAAAAGACATGAACACAGAGAAAAATATCGTCGCAGGATTATCGACGAAATGGGCGATTTTGGCAAACGTACAACTCTCGTTTAGCTGCCAATAATCGCAAAAAGTATCACAGAGGGGGCACATAATTATATTTTTACTGCATATGTCGTTGCTAATACTATTGTCAGCGAGGGTTGCCCACGCATATAGAACACAAAGGAAACCTACGACTGCGGCTGGAATTAACATGTGCGTGTAAAACCCCAGCCATGCGAAATATAAGGCAAATTTGACACCGAAATAGTCTTTTACGTTGTCGACCGGTTGAAATTTAATCCATTTTGACACTGAGGCCCACTCATCCGCCAGCAGTTGCCGTTGACATCCCTTCGTGTCGAGATCACCCTAAAACAAAAGAAAATACTTATAAAACAAATGAACACCCAGTTTAAATCATATCTTACATCATGCAAGGGGTACGCGCCTTTGTACACACCCTCGGTTAACAATCTTTTAATTCCTTTATCATGTTCTTCATCTCCAAACTTTTCTCTTTGTAAAATGTAATATACAATAGTTATTCGAACAGAAGTATTAAAAAATCCTTCACAATTCACATCAAATCTGTAAAAAACCTTGTATTTATACAGTGTGTCTCAAAAATGCATGTAAAATAAGTCAAGCATGATTATGACGAAAACTAAATAAGAAAAAATACTGAAAAGCGATTTAATAACCATTTTAATGCATATAATTTTTTTATGAGCTACGCAATGTTTTCTGGAGACACCCTGTATACAGGAAGACAATAATTTACCGTTTTACTTGTGTAACTTTCTTATTAAAGGATATGAGAGTCGCATAAATTGGGAAAAATGGGCACAATTCCTAAAAAAATACTATGGGTCTTCAACAAATTCACCAGCGTTACCAATTCCTGAGAAAACTAAAAAAAATCGTAAAAAGATACCTAGTGGCAGGGTGGATAAAAATCATGATTATTTTTAATCAAAAAAATCGATTTCTTTGATTTAAATCAAATGTACCATATTATCGAATTTGGTGACATATTCACATGGTATTTCTGTTTTGTACTAATATATTTAATAACCAATATATTTAATTCAGTGGTGAATTTTTGTATTGGTATTTTTATTCCAATATTACAGTAGAAAAAATTTACAATTTTATATTATTCCAAATTAAATGAATGAGTTTATTTACGTTACCTATATGTATTTAATACGTATATACATACAAGAACTCTTGTTTTTTTTAAATACATATATACAGGGTGTCCCAGATTACATTTCCAGTATGGGGATCTCGCTTATTGTAAGAGATACAGGTTTGTTTAAATTAGATGAACTATTTCTTAGTATGAGAGGAGCCACAATCAATTTTTAATAGTACAAAATTCCTCGTGCTTCAGATGTTATAGCAAAATATATGAAAATGTCGAATTCATTTTTCGCTAATAACTTTTTTGTGTTAATCATTAAAACAATTTTTTGTTATTTGGTATTATTGTTATTATTTGTACTTTTTAATACTTTTTAATGAAAATGTAACTGTTATTTTTGATTTTTTTTAACCCCTACCATTTTCGACATATTACCCCTAGTTTCATATTTTCTTATGAGCCGCGAAGTTAGCTATGGAATAGTTAAATGTGTTTTTTTTTTCTATTTTAAATGAGATATTACTTGCTATATCTATTTTTATAAATAAGTCACAAAATGAAGAAAAATCGTATTTTACCCATCACTTATCAAGCTATCTATGAAAATAATAGTTACATTCTCCATTAAAAAAAAACCGTAAGAGAGTACAAATAAAATTGTTTTAACGATTAAGACAAAACAGTTATGAAAGAAAAATGAAATTCGACATTTTCATATTTTTTGCTATAACATCTGAAGCACGAGGAATTTTGTACGTTTAAAAATTGATTGTGGCTTCTCTCATACTAAGGAATAATTCATCTAATTTAAGCAGACCTGTATCTCTTATAATAAGCGAGATCCCCATGCTGAAATTGTAATCTGGGACACCCTGTATACATATTGTTTTTTTTTTATTTGAGAAAATAAAATGTTGTTTTATTATAAATATTTTATTGTGCTCATGTTTAAAAAAAAACACTTAATTTAAATCATGATTTAAATCGTGATTTAAATCGTGATTTAAATCGTGATTTAAATCAATTGATTTAAATCTGCTCAACCCTGCCTAGTTGTATTTGCGAATGCTTTCGTGTTTCGTTTTTTTGGGGTTTTGTCCAAAATTTGACACGCTGGTTCCTTATTAAAACGACAATCAATTTCTTATGTAATTAAGCCCAACTTTCTCAATTCAACTTACTCTCAAACAAGAAAGTTACGCATTTTACGCACTAGATTTTAATTGTTCCCTTGTATTTCCAGAAGTAGCTAAACAAAAAATTGTTTAAGAGCTAAGCTTTGCATTTTAAACCCATCTAATTATAATTCTTTCATATATGGGTGATTCACCACACACGTTTTATAAAAAAAAAAACACAGAAACGAAAATATTATGTTCCTTTCAAAAACATTTTAATTTGGCCAATTAAAAAATATTTAACTTTGCGTTTCAGCCACATGCAAATTAAAAGGCAATACTCAAACTAAGCTTCTTAAAACGGCCACAAAAAAAACAAGATCACCCATAGACGAAGATTTCCCTTAACGTACATATCATTTTTCACGTCAAAATCACGGCATGGACTACAATATTAAAACAATAATCAGACAAGTTAAACTCGTTCACCTTTAAAATAGACAACAGAACACGACAACCATTCATGGCAAAAAAAAACACATCATCAGTTACTCATTAACACTAAAAAATAGTGAAATACTTACAAATAATTTTTATCCCTGGAAAATTCCGCTGTTAGCTGATATTTCTGGGGTGGAAACTTCGTTGCGTCTATTCTAACATGGCAAAAATCTAGCACTTTACAAACTAAGGCATTAAATAAATTACGTGACTCCGGCAATTCAATATCCTAAAACAACAAAAAAGCCACGAATTAGACTCTCTTCGCCAAAATTTCGCTCTCTTTTTCAACTCACATCTTTAATAGGCAACCTTAACTTTAAAATTTCTGCGTAACGACACAGAACTTCTCTAGGTGCGTGTATTTTCACAAAATGTATCCTCTGATTCTCTTCCTTTTCTAATAGCAAACCTATTTCTTCTAATTGTCTTTCAAATATCTGTCGTTTTTCCCTAACGTCCCTATCACTTGTGTCTTCGTACGCTAACACGAAATCCACACACAAATCCGTGTTGGAGAAACTTCTCCAGCTCTGCAAAGTACGAATTAACTTTAACGCTAAAACAATCGATATTCTTCTTTATATTTTAATAAAACGGTGAAATTTAAAAAAAAGGTGGTGAATGGAAAATAGAATATATGTGAAGGAGTATTAATAAAATGTGTTTCTTAATTTTAACTACACTTTTTGATACAGTATAGGGTGAAAACTATTCTATTCTGGCCACTCCACTAGTGTATCTCGCCAATTATACGAGATATAAATTGAGTTGAAAGGCCTAACATTTGCTTAGACGAGCACAAGTGTAGCCTAAAATTTTCTACTGATTACCTTAGAAAGGAGCTCAAGGGGCCAAATGCAAAATTTAATTTACTATAACATACACAGTGGGACAATTACGTTCGAAGACGAGAACGCATCATAGTTTCTACTACCTGACAATGCGCCACCACACACGTCTACCGTTGTGTCACGCTTCTTGGCAAAGAAGAAGGTTGCCACGGTTCAACAGCATCCTTACTCTCACCAAAGAAGACCTTCTTTTCTCTAAATGTGGACATAGATGTGCAAGAAATCCTTGAGGTTTGGACTGCGCAGTCCAAACGCAAAACCGATGGAAAAACTGAAGGAGATTGAGCCAAACGCCACGAAAGATACTGTAATTAAGAAAGTTAACAACGTGAGAAGTACTTTCCGAAAAGAAATGAAAAAAATTAACGAGTCTATGAAGTCAGGAGCATTGTTGAATACTTGAAGTCTTCGTAGCTCCTTCCAGTGGCCAAAAATGCCAATGTCGCAGTGAGTCTTTCGTGGGGAGGAATTGCTTGCCTCATCACCGTATATTTTTTTTGCGATATAAGGGGTGACCAATGAAAGCAGATGTAGAAGTTTCTTGGAAATATCTCCAATTCCGAAAGAAGATTTGTGTGGGAATATTTTCTTCTCTTTACACTTCTTACTGTGCGTTTTTTCTTGGGAGTTGAAAGAAAATTTGTTGCGATTTGGCAACCGACAGCCGCCAAAATATCGTCATCTGTTGATGCCATGACTTGTAATCAAGAACTGATAAAAACCTGAGGTTTCAGTTGAGAATTTCCTCAAGAAAATCCTGCAGGCTTTTTCCTTGAGGATTATTTGCACCTTTAAGCAGAGGTTCTGAACCAGGGGTCCATGGACCCCCAAGGGGTACGTGAAGCTTCTACAGGGGGGTACGTAAATATCTGTAGAAAAGCTGCACAAAAAATCCAATTCTTTCAAGATAAATTAGTTTTGTCACCAAGAAGTTGAAAGCAAGCATTGTTGCTAATTTCCCATTTTTGCATGAAATTACTTCCAATTCCATGTAACCAATGGTACCATATGTTGGTGAAAAATTATCAAGGGGTACATGACGTTTCACAGTAAAGCCAAGAGGTACATCGATTGAAAAGGGTTCAGAACCGTTGCTCTAAACCTATAACTGGTTGAAATGACGAAGGTTCGATGATGTACCAACGATTCAAAGAAATCTGTATATAATTTGAAAGCTGTTCCAGAAAAAAACATTTCCAAAGTCTGTAATCGCTGTACGAGAAATGTAAAGCATGCATTAATCAAGGAGGATTGTGTTGAAGGGTCACATCAATAATATTTTTGTCACGTACGGTTTTTTAAAAACACGAGTAGTTTCAGAACTTAATAGTCACACTGTGCATTTTATCAAATAAGTTAATATATAAATAAAATTGGGTAACGTACTTGTAAAAAAAACATCAACCTAAAAACTCTACTTTAATTATATACTGAGTAACACAATTAAGAAACACTGATTAGAAGCAAATTTCTCATCATTAAGCAAAACGAATTTAGACTACGTAATTAGCAGTAGTAATTAAGTTATATTTAATTAGCAGGAACTGATACTTTAAGAAACCTCAAACGTTTTTGTAAATCAACCTCCAAAATCGAAAGCAACTAACTTGTTATTTATTTATTTATTTACTGTGATTATATGTGGTAGTTAAGGCATTTTGCGTAATTACTAATAGTCACTTGCTATAAATATAGTATTACGTGATATAGAAACCGTACAGTATATTTTGTAATTTGGGTCATATCTCTTTGAAGACGCATTATCATAAGCTACAATTTTAGTTAATTGTTGTAAGCTAAAAAGTAACCAAGCTTTAAAAGACTATACAATAGAATTTTTTAAAACAACAGCTTAAAACACACCAGTCGGCAATCCAATACATTTTTGCTTTTTGTCGAAAATCTCAAGAACCAGCCCTGGCGTTTTTCAAAAATTATCACACACAAAATATTCTTCAAAATGATATCTATTTAAAAAGGAGTTTTCGTTTAAATAAACTAAAATGCGCTTACATATTCATAACCAGTAGGTAATTAAAAAACACACAATGAATAAAAATGAATAGTAAACGTACCCACATGCTTCTATATATGGTGATTGCACATACTCATATGCAATGGTTTTTAGTTATTACAACAATTCCAGACTGTGTCAAGAATAACATTTGATGATTCAAAGACTACGAATCCACGTGTACATACAAATAACATTTTTGTAGTTCTTGTAGAATCATTTATGACTCTTTATAATCAACACTCAAGTTAATAATAAATTTTGCGGTACATTTTTATTTCCGCGTCCGTCCAAAAAATCCGTTTCCGATCAAATTTTAGGCTATAAAATACATCTTTACTGGCCTAGACCAGAAAGTAACTGGTTGCCATGGTGATGAGTTGTGTTTACCGGCCTGGGCCGGAAAGTAACTGGTTGCCATGAGTTGTTTTGTTGATTTTCGCTGTCAACCAAGCGTCATTATACAACCAAGCTAGTTTTCAACTGTAGTTTGTTAAGTTATTGTTTAATTATGGATGATGACTATAGTGATTTTGGTGTCAATGGAATACGCAGAAAATATATTGTACGTAACGAACCCGGAAAGTGTCTTTACTAAAATCGTAAGCTTTCACGACTAGCCTACGGCTCGTCCCAAAACTGCCTACTCGTCCAGTGAAGTATTGTAGTTTGTTAAGCAATACGTACCTACATCTAATGATTTCTTTATACATGATATGTACATCCCAAAGCAACAATTAAACTTTAAATTTCCCTAATATCCGTTGAACAATTTCGTTCAGCAATTAATTCGCGCGACTGTTACAGGCATCATTCACATTTTCGAGCGCTCTCCGCCTATGCGAGGAACCGGCAACGAAAGTGTGAGTAGTGAATTAAAACGAATAAAAAGCCTACTGCTTGCTCTGAAGACTCGTATCCACACCAACATAGTTTCATTTTGATTCGGTCAACTGTTCTAGACTTATAAGGCAACAAATAGATGGACAAACGAAGAAAAAACATTCTGAGTGTAGGGGAAAGATAAGTACATATCTATAACCATACTTAAAAAAGCAAAAATTTTTAATAACAAACAAAAATTGACACCTTAACAAGACGCATATGGAATATTTTCGTTCAATTTTAATAAACAAGCACCTCAAAATTTAAAGTCAATATTAATTGCACTTTGGTTCTTAAACGAGTACTTCTGTACAAACTAGGAGTACAGAATATTGCTCATTATTAAAGTAGAACAACCTCCCAAAACCACATAATCTTAGCTGATTATTTCCTGTCTGATAAATGACGGAAATTCAATTAAACAACAAAAAAGTTATCAGTGGTTTTTAATTACTCATAATCGATTAAAAACGTTAGCAATGACCTTGGTTTAAAAGCTGAATACACAAACAATTTAACACATTAACTTCGTACAAAGTGAAATAAACATAAAACAGATCCCACGATCTTATAAACGTAAGAGAAGATTAATTTCAACTACGCAATTCCGATGATTTTTTTCCAAATTAATTCTTGCGAAGTACATCAAAGAATTTGCTTAAATTAAGAGCACACAGATTTTGACCTTAAACCTTTCTTTTAAGTGTGTATTTTGTACGTGATTATCACCAAATTGATAATGCTGTACCAAAGAACATAATGCGAATAGTTAAAAGTTCAAATAATATCGCATAAACATGTTTGTGTTATTTTGTTGGCCAAAATTTCAAAATGCGGTGTAGCGATGATGCTAGAACTTTCTAGACTATTTCTCAAGAAACGAGAAAACCGACAAATTTAAAAATTATGTATGGTATAAAAAGGGGCTTAGGTTGGAACAGGTGGAAAGTTTTAAATATTTAGTAGTGATCATAAGGAAAAATGGAGGAATGAACAAGGAAATAAGCGAAAGGACAGGAAATGTGGGGAGACTAATATAACAGTTTAAGAACATTTTTTAGAAAAATAGAAGTCCCAAAACAAACAAAAGTGGAAGTGGTCAAAAAAGTAGTAACTCTGGCACTTTTATAAGGAAGTGAAACGTATAGACTCACAAATAACAATAGTAGCCGTGTGAATGCAGCAGATATGGGATTTCTAAGAAAAATCCAAGGAAAAACAAAAAAAATAGAATCAGAAACGAAACATACAGAGAACAATTAAAGATAAAATCAGTTGAAACAAAAATACAAAAGAGACAGCTGGAATGGTTGAGCCACATTTATAGGATGAAAGAAGAAAGGTTAATAAGAAAAGCCTATGAAGATCACAGGAAAAAAAACAAAAGATGTAGACCGAGAAAAACCTGGCAAGACGAAACTAAAAAAGCAGCAGCGGATAGAAACATCAAATGGAATGACATAAAAAAGCTAGCATAAGACAGAAAAACATGTAAAAAAAGTCAGCACAACACAACTCAACAGTCCTACACCTAACAGTAGAAGGACTCATGACATTTTCCAAAATTTCATTTTTCCCAGTACTTATAGGTAACGTTTAATATATTTTAAATTTCTCTACAGATTATTGATCTGCATAAAATTTCGCAACTGGCTATTGAAACCTATACTCTGACCCTTATAATAAACAAGATCTCCTTGCTGGAACTCGTATTATAATTATTATTAAGAGATTTGCAAGTTTACAATTCAAGTTTTATATTTAAAATTAAATTATGTAATTTAATTTAAAAAATTCTTAATTGAAGTAATTTAAAAATTATTTTAATTATTTCACTAAAAATATTCCTTTAAAACTCATATTAAATTTTCATAAGTTTAACATAATAATTTCATGCAAATTTAAACAAACTTAAAATGCAATCACACGTAACTTCAAGGTTAATTGTTATATAATTAGCAACAATAATGCACACTGTAACTAAAACATCAAACCAAGACTTTCTTGTGTATTTTTCTACGTAAAGTAGAGCATTTGCAGCAATTTTGTATTAAAAATTAAGCGGTAAGACAATAAACAAACTTACACATACGAACATGTTGCAAACACTGCAAAACTGAAATATTATCAGCCACAATTGACCTGATCTGTGCGACGTGATAAAAACAATTAAAACATACTTGGTGTCGAGATAACAATTATTTACCACAGAAGCAATTTTTTTTGTGATAGTGAAGTTTCAGCGTGGGTTTTGCATTTCTGTCCCAAGATAAATTTAGTTTTGTGGCGAAGAAAATGTTAACCAACCTGGTAACGAAGTTTTATAGCTTTTCAGTTTACTTAAGTATATAAGAACATCTGGGTTAGAAAAGTTTATAAAAGGCGAATGGCGTTGATAATTCTTATCAGTAAAATAATTCACCTATCTGAATCATAACTTGAAGTGTAGGATACAATTTCAGTATTAAACCAACAGTTTAATACAATTTCCAGACTAAATTGGTTGCCGTTTCAAAAACTTAATTATTTGTTTGTAAACGGCATCAAACAACAATAGAGCAATGGGGCTTTCCTCCTTTGTCAATATCAACGACCTTAAACCAGGAACCCAAACCAAAAAAAGTTCAGTTCCGGTTACCAGTTCAGTACATTTTAATATTTCGGTTAAAGTTAACGTTAACGGGAATGGAAATAAACACAGGGAAAACAAAAATAATGAAAATAAATTATGCAGAAGACCAGCAAGTGCGGAGACAACGTACTGGAACAAGTCACGACAATGGAGTGAGTACTTAGGAACTAAAATAAGCGAAGACACGGAAATTCTAAGCAGAACTAGAAAAACCTCGAGAATATATTACCAATTTAAAAAAACAATTCTTGGGAAAAAAGAAATCAGTAGACAAACAAAAACAGTAGCCATGTGAATGCAGCAAAAATTAGATTTCCAAGAAAAATAAAGAAAAACCAAAGAAGATCGAATCAGAAAAGAAACATTTAGAGGTCAGTTAAAAATAAAATCAGCTATAACAAAAATACAAGACAGCTGAGATGATTGGGTCACATTAACAGAATGAAAGAAGAAAGTTTAGCCAGAAAACCCTATGAAGCAAGGTCACAGATCTGCAAAACACCCCTCGTTGTACATCGACTTTTCAACTATCAATTTTTTATTAACTAGGGTTAATTAAACAAAACAAAATTACTCATTAAAAAAGTTTTAACATTAGAACCATATTTCTACATACCCTGACCTTAAATACCTCAAAATGAAGACACTATCGGCTTTAAAAACTTTCAAATATGAACACGGAGTAAGATTTGATTGACTACAAAACTAACCCTACCGTGTATCACACGAATCATGCGTTTTCTATTCTTGCGCTGACTGTTAAAGCTTATCCAGTGAAGTATTGTTTGCAGATAAAAATTGGACGTTTGCAACCAAAATCAATTAAAACCGTTATTTTGTTTTTGTTTAAAATGTTTCATTGTTCTCATCCTCGAAAAAAAAATCAAAATAGAGTCGAGAGTCGGTAGTTTTTCCGACTCCCGACTCCTCAAAAAAGCTTCAACTCCCCAACTCCGACTCCCCATCCCTGTCATAAAGATATTATTTTTATAAATATAAATGTTTTGGGTAATTACTCGCGTTTTTTTAAATCCTGGGTAAATCCCCAAAAAAATATATAACACGATAATGTATAGGGGGACCTAAATTTTCCTTGCCCAGGGGCATCAGATGCTCTTGCGCCGGCGCTTTACCAATTATGTCAATAATATTTTATTAACTAAATTACGCGTTCTTCTACCTCAGAAGTTAGAGATCCATTATTTGCGTATAAGTGATCTAGAAAAACAATTACAGCAACCCTGCTTCTAGCTAAAGGTGAGAGCTCACTGCCAAATCCAGGGGGAGGATCTTTGGACGCAATAATTTATTTAATATAATTTATGTCTCAGAAATATACTGAAGAGATATGACCTTAAAAAACGCAAGTGTACAAGTGTTTGTAACCAATTTTCACCTAGGTATCCCCAATTTGCGTCCATGCACCACTGTATTTACAAATTTTAATTGCATCTAGTACATCAGAGTAGCTGCAAGTGAGAGTACTTAGAAAGATCATGCAGTTTTTTGCATAAACGTGCCAAAACTTTTGTATAATATACCCTATCTTTCCACTGCGCATACGTAACAGTCTTATTATGGTTAGAAACCTTGTTTTGGTGGCTCATCGAAGGTGCAACTAAATTATCCAACTCCATTTCCAAATCCACTGCCGAATGGTATATGGTATTGCGAGAAAGTGCAATATAGTCCCTATTGCCGTTAGCTTTTCTCCTGTTCACCGAGTTGTAAGAAGTTAACGAATTGACATCGAAAAATTCGTCCTCATCTTCCATCTTTTACGCCACCTGTAAGAGACAAGGATAGCATATTTTAGTCATCATTTATTATATCTAGCGATATCGAACATAGGCCAAGGTGAACCATTTAAGGTCATAGAGATCAACCAGTTCATTTAAATAAAACTTACACTATATTATTTGTTTAAAAATATAACAGGAAGGTATTTTTATGGACACGCATATCTGAACACCAAAGCGTGTACTGGTAAAACACAATTTTAAAATGCACAAAGTAAATTTTAATCACAAACAATGTAATTTTTTAGGAGCTGTAAGTACGTTAATAAAAAAAAAACACTGGAACACTGCCTATCATTGAGTTAATATTTACCTACATAGTATTCAAAGCATTTTAATCGTAGAAATCTCGGTAAACGTGAAATGGTTCAGGAAATTTTAACTTAGAATTTTTAAATGTATTTTAATAGAAAGACTGTCCAATTATTTTAAAAACTCAAGATCAGAACAAAACTTATTTACGTTATTAACGCTTTAAAATATTTAGTTTTATACCAGGCTACCATGACCGTACAATATTTTTGTAGTGCGTTTTCCGCGAAGCAAAGAAAAAAAGTTAAATAAAAAAGGTGGCACATCATTTTATACAGTGTTTTCGATATATGAGACTCACTAGTGGTAACTTCTAAAGAATAGACAAAAAATCGAATAAATGGAACAAAAGTTGTATCTTAAAAAGAACACTATCGCGTTGCTTTTAATTTTTTTTAAATTATATGGCATGCTACTTACTTAACATAAAAAATCAATATTTTAAATACAAGATATCTCGGTATTACTTGTTGATATTAAAAGCTGATTACAAAGAAGTTGTAAATATTTTAATCCATTATCAATTGACGATATAAATATATTGAGGAAACTCACAAAATTACATTGTTTGAAATGTAAAAATAAATGGCTTAAATAATTAAATAAGCTTACTTTATTCTCTTTTTTGTGATTTGGGTTTACTATATTCATTTCGGTAGGTGGTCTCTAAGTGCCACAAAACAACGAAATGTATACATGTTGATTATTTATGAATACAACTGAAGTAAAGTGAAGCAATAACAAAATTATTTCTTTTTGTTAGTAAATAACACATTAAATTTAATATTTTTGTTCACCCACTTAACATTAAAATGTTTTTGCAAAATTCTAAATGTGAAAACAGTGTAATAAAAATTATTACTGACAAGGGAGGGTCACGATATGTTGTCGCTATAATCTGATCAAGGCTGTGTTTGTTGCATCAAGAACATCAAAACTAAATGTTTTCCAGAGTTATACGTGCCAATAGCCATCGGAGAAATAGGGGAAAAACTGAAAAGTTTAAAAATAAAGGTAATTTTTGCGATCGCGTTGGCTATGAAACCGTCAAAGATAAAATTAAAATTCTTCTACATACCAATGCGCGCATCCTTTGCAAGTAAAATGGTACACATTTTTTTTAAATATCTTGAAAAGTCCTACTCCATAAAATGCTCTCTCAGACTCTACTAATGTGGGTGAAATCGTCTTGAGAGCATCTAGCAGCAAAGATGCATCGTTTTTATCAATACAATTTTATTTTTACGCTATTTTGCTTCGCATTATTAGGGTACACAAAAATGGAACTGTAGATGATACAAGTATAAACTTTGACTTCTTTACGCATACTACAGGTGTACGGTGTACATAATTAGTTATTATAAAGAAGAAAAACTATTTTGAATTAAGAATAAAATTCTTCCATAATTTAATGTAGGATGTAAGTAAAGAGATTTATAATAAATTCTGATAACTTACGAAAATATTACAAAATAAACAAAAATAATATTTTTCAAATATCCCGGGATCTGAGGACAATAGGTGTTACGTATTACCCAGGAAATATAAAATTAGGTTAAAATGGACCGGGGTGTCAAGTCCCAAGAAAGAAACCCTACTGAGCATTAACGTAAAATAATTTAGAAATAAAGCATTACACATCAATTTTTTGTGAGTAAAACCTACCAATGTCAAATTTGCGCATATTCCTCATTCTTGTTACTTTTTATTATGTGTCTGTTATATCTTCGAAGCAAATAGAGCCATAGTTCATTAGGCATGGACAATTGTCACAATTCACAAAAATTAGATTATAATTTCTTTAACTAAAAGGGACATTTAACACCAAAAAAATCGTCAAATTTACATTTTTTGTTTCTATTAATTTAACTTTATATATTTCAAAACATCTGAATATAGTTACAAGCGTATTTTTTTCCAATTTAAACTAATTTCGATGTCTTTCAATCAGCGAGTGACCCCAACTAGGAAGGGCGCACGTGGTTCAATGTCGGGATAAAACAAACGTTTCGAAGAACTTTACTTCGATTGTTTTGAGGCAATGTTTCATTAGTTAGGCGTTATTGTAGGAGAAGTATCTTTCTTCATTATGTGATGTAACCTTGGGCTAGATGCATATTCTGTCAAATTTTAAATACTTCATGTTTGATTGTGAAATATCGTTAACTAATGTGCAATCTATGGGACGTAAGACTAAAGTTCGGTAGTTTTGTATGTCGTAATGTCCCAAAAAAGGCAAAATCGAACGAGACAGTAAAATAAACCGTGGATAAAAACTTTTAAAGAGTGTTAATGTCTTACACACAGAACATATCTTAGAACACACATTTTTTAAATCCTTTTCTTCAAAGCACCGAATGATCTTTTGGTTTTCTTTATTTTGAAAAAAAGGAGATTCAAATTTCTAAAACGTTCGGAAAACATTCTCTATAAAGTATATTTTCAGTAGTAATATAACAAGTGCATTGAAAATTATCGATAATTTTTGGTAAATATGCCCGAATGCACGAGTGCACGAAGTGCACGAGTGATTTTTTTTAATTCAACTTGCATGAGTGAAGACTTGTTAAAAATTACTCCTATAGATTTTTTGCAATGCACAAGTTATATTTTGTCAGAAAATTTCCTTCACCTAACCTACCTGTAAAATTAATGTATGTTATGTCAAATGATACAAGTACTGTCAGAGTGGTGCGTTAGGAGTGTGGTTTAATCTACATTAAAGTAACGCTACTGGTCGACGAAATTCGTCACAAAATTATCAAGACCAAAATATTTAATTCCCTCTCCAAATTCATATTTTCGACCAATCAGCAATCACAAACTCAGATTTCTTAGTAACGACCAATAAACGCCAGTGTTCTCCCCAGAATTTATTGTTTGCCGGGCGGACGCAAAAGGTTGCCGGGCACCCCCCCTCCTACCCCGCCAATGAATTTTCGGTCTTATTATTTTATAATTACATATAATTTTGTATTATTAGTTTTTAAATTTACACAAATATTTTGTTCCAAACAAAATTATTTATTTGTAATAAATATCGCATTTTAAACAATAATATAATACAATTTAATTTGAGGAATTTTAAGAATTTAAAGAAACTTTGTTTAACTAAATAAAAAATAAACTATTCGCTAAAAGAACCTTCGTCCTCTTCAACTTCCTGGTTTGAAACCAAAGTTGTTTTAGATTGCTTTTCATTGTTTTGAGCACTTTCTTGTTTTTTAAAAAAACTAAATAAATTAGTCTGATTTGACTTTAAAGTTTTTGTTCATGTCTAAAGTATAAAATAAAATAAATAATTAACAGTGTGGTATCTTTATATGTTTAAAACTTATTAATTTAATGGAAATATGACATAATTTTTTTGATTGGAGTTAAAAAAAATTAAAATTTCTGACTGTTTTGCTACACCATTAAAATACGGATTTTAGATAAAATTGCACCTCACTGTTATTGATTGTCGCAGCAATTCGCAATGATGAGCACTGCACTTTATAATGAGGGTACAAATATATAAAAATGACCAAACGTCCCGATTTTGGCAGGAGAGTAGCTAGTAATCCGTCCGCTATTTTGTGATAATCACTGTTGCTGCTGTTTGGTATGCGACTTAGCACGAACGATAACACCAATGTCGAGTCGACTCGCGCCGACTCGACTCTAGATGTCTCCGTTGTTTTACGGTCTTTGTCTCTTCTCGTACGTGTACTAGTTAAACGAAGATATCAGTTTTAGGTTTTATTTACCTTTTTAACTTGTTCTGTGATTTTATTTTGGCATCTATCAGTTTTAACGTTTTATATCTAAGATTTTTTAGATATTAGATTTTATATACGCACTTATTACGAAATTTATCAGCCGGGCGGTTAGAAAAAACAGCCGGGCGGCCCGCCCGGAAGAAAGGGCCTGGGGAGAACATTTAAATTAAATAAACGCATGAAAATCTGTTAATTGCGATAAGGATATTATCAGTGTATGATTATGTTTATTGGTCGTTTCTAGAAAATCAAAGTTTGTTATTGGCCAAAAACGCAAATTTGACAGGAGGATCAACATCTGACAGTTATTACCGTGTAATAATGCTACTGTTGGTAGTCTCCAGAAAATTTAAGACTAGTGATTAGTTAAAAACGCAAATTGGACAGGTGAAGGAAATTTTCTGTGATAAACAAAAAGCACTGCAACACTATTATAGCATGGTGGTATTCCCAGCACAAACCACTCCAATCAAATTGCTTAACGTTAGTCTCTTTAAAACAAAACAAAAACAGTAAATTCTGAACACACAAAAATCAAATTGAAAGAACAGGTAATGCCGCCATTCCATTGTATTTCTAATAAGCCAAGCTTTGTGCAAAAACATTAGTTGTATGGGCGAAAACGTAAATAACAAGAAGTGAACATACACATAATAAGTGCACAAAATGATAATAAAATTATATTTCCAAAATAAAATAATACAATATTTCTACTAGATCTATACTGGTATACTTCAAGTATTTAAAATATTTATAATGTAAGCTAAAATCATTAAAAAATTGTATTCTTAAACTCTTTGCTACATCATAAAAGAATTTTCTGCAGAGTTTCTACATCACCACCTGAAACTAATAAATTTATTTTAAAGACCCTACATCTTCAGGAATCACCACTGAGTTTAAAACAAATAGTAACAAAAATAAATACAACTAAACCTTGATTAGCAGAATAATTAAAAAAAGGAAAATATCTCTAAAATAGCTTCATACGTTAAATAACAAATTCTGAACCTACATGCAATACGATTTTACAATGAAATTGCCAATTTAGCCGTAGTACAAATTAATTACATATAATGCATTAAGAAATACATAAAAATGAATCACTCACAGTTTAGCAACAAAAAAAAGCAGTCGTTCTGTCGTTATGATTCATAGATAACCCACAATTCAAGTATACAGAGTGTGCCAGTTATCGTGAACAGCATGGGCATCTCGTAAACGGTAAGAGATACAGAGTTGGTTAAACGATTCAAAATGATATATGATTTGCAAGCAACTGTTTTATGAAGAAAAATCTTTTAAAAAGATTAAAGGTTTTTTCTGCTATTGATAAAACATAAAAGTATGACGTTTTCAATTTTTGCTTTTACTTGCTTATTTGAAATCATACTCAAAATATTTTTGGACATTAGGTATAGGGACACTTTTTTGTGTAGACTTGAAATTTGTTAATAAATTGTATTTATCTCTATTTGTTTTTGCTTAATTAAATAGAGGTTTTAGTTGGCTGTGACACAATTGGAAAGATAATTCTTTCCTCGTTTCGTTGATGTATGGGTTGTTAGGTCTACCTTTAAAAATAAGTAAGTTATTACAATATTATTGTATTTATTAAGTTTAATTAAGGTGGTCATTAAAAAACAAAACATCACATTAATAAAGTAGCTTTACATAATTAAACACAAAAAAAAACTTAAATAATTTGAGATATTTTTTACATTTCATAATAATTTATGATGTTTTAGTAAACTTTGAACACGAATTATAACATGCGTTCAAAGTGTAGTCCACTCTCCATGGGCAATGCAAAATTGAGATCTACACTTTGTAGATAATAATGCTTTTCTAAGCATATTTCTTTCTAATACATGAACTGTACTTAACACCAGGAGTTTGGAGCGGAGCACGGAGCTGGAGCACGGAGCAATGAGTTTTTGCCCGTAGCAAGAGCGGAGTCCGGAACAAATAATTTTGATTGATCCACTGCTCCAGTTTAGTACGTACAATTTAAAAACAAACAAAAAAACTTTTTTCAACGTTTGAAGATCAATAATTTGTTTTTTTAAACATTTATTTAAGTCCACTTGTTTGTTAAGGTCAAGTATTGTTATTTTTGACCAACTACTACACATCCGATAAAATTAAAACTTTTTTTTTCAAACAATTTTTTTAATCAAAAAACTTTTTTTTAATGTTAACAATATTTGGAGCATGAAGCGGAGCTAGAGCAGGCATTTTGATGCCGGAGTGGAGCTAGAGCGGAGCAATTAAAAAATTGGACTGCTCCAAACCCCTGCTTAAAACAGCTATTTCTAATTCATCAATTGTAAATTAACTGCATTTTTGAGATTGGCTGTTTTAAAAACATTTCATCAAACAAAAAGTAATATGCTTAGGAAAACATTACCATCTACAAAGGGCAGATTTCAAATTTGTATTGTCCCTAAGGAGAGAGTTACACTATGAACGCATGTTGTAATTTAAATTCAATAGTAACTAAAAATCATTAATTATTATGAAATGTTAATTATTTCTTAAATTATTTAAGTTTTTTTGTTTAATTAAGTACAGCTAGTTTATTGATGTGATGTTTTGTTTTGTTTTTCAATGACCATTTTGATTAAACTTAATAGATACTATAAATACAATAATATTAGTTATAAGGTTATAACTTACTTATTTTTAAAGACATCTAACAACCCACAATGAAACAAGAAAAAAATCTCTTTGTAATGGTGTCACAGCAAACTACGACTTGTTAGATAGTACACTGAAGGTTCGCCGTTTTGCCCGGATCGAAATTAAAAATCGAAAAACTTGACGCAAAAATACGGGGTTTGCTTTAAAAAACGTACGAAAGAACGAACTAGCTCTGTGCCGAGTTTCGTTACGGTAGCTCGGACGACGGAAACGCTATCCGCGAAAAACCGAAAAAATAAAATCTCTAATGGGTTTTCTATGTAAAATGGATGTTTCGATCGGTCGACAAACTAAGTGACGCTATTTAGCTCGTGCTACCGCGAAAACGGCTTCTCGACCGTTCAAATTTTCACCGGTCGTGTTTTTCGAGTGGGAAAATGCATCCCGAAAATTTCGGCCCAATCTGACCGGCCGTTTTTCTGTTTTCACGGATTTTCATTTTTTCGATCGTTCACGGCACGGCGCATTACAGATAAGCGCTATCACGGCCGGGCAGTGCAGTGACCGGTGTTTCTGTACGCTTTGGCCGTGCAAGAACAGTATGTGAAATGTGAGTGAAATTAAGTTTTAATTACTGTTAAATACAATTGACGATATCATTATTTACGTGCTCGCTGATGTCACAACAGAACAGATGGAATTAATTACAACCACAGAAATTACAACATATGAAAAGTGAAAACCGTTCTTGAAAGATGCCTATGTACAGATCTTAGTAAAAAGTTTGCAGTTTTGCCGGAAAGTTAACAGGTAATATTCTGAAAGTGGGTGATGTGGCATATTTAATTGTTTAAAATTATTTTTAGATTGTCGGCGAATGTATGAATGTTAATTATTTCCGATTAATTTATTGACAGTCCGTAGACTCTGTTTTGTTTACACGTGAAGTTGCAGCCGAGCGACAGGGTTTAACTACGAGGTTTGCAGCCCCCTATACACCAACGCTTAATAATTTATAGGTAATGGGTATGAATGATTCATTTGTTTTAATAAGTTATTTGAATTTTTCACTTCGTAACTAAACAGCTGTTTTATTGCAGGTATGTTTTCAGAATTTCAAGTGAGAAGCGATTTTTTTAACAAGCACTCGTGTGTGTGCTTCAAGTACGGAGGATGAAATATTATTAACTCTTATGAAATATAGGCACGATTTTTATTACCAAACGTTACCGATGATGTTTGATGTAGACAATAGGAATAGGGTAATAACTTTTTGGACTAATCATATATATTCAAAATTAAAAACTTTAGATTTTCTGTCTATAGCACGAAAAAGGTCGTAGCTTGAGTACGATTTTATTATAGACTGCACAGAAATTCTGATGGCAAGAAATCAAGATACGATAATTCAACAAGCAACTTTTTCAACTTATAAAAATACAAATACGCTTAAAGTGTTAGTCGGCTATACGGAATATTGCTCATGTCTCTGACGTTAATGATAGTAGTACGCCAGATAAAGTTGGTGGAAAAATGTGGTTTCTAAGAGGTCTTAAAAAAAGGACAGTTTATTTTAGCAGATAGAGGTTTTGATTATGTGATCTGCAAGCGAGTAAAGAAGTTCATCTCACTATCCAACCATTTTAAATGAAAAAACAACTGCCTGGACAAGATGTTTGCAAAACTAGAGCCATAGCAAATCGTCGAATTTTAATTGAACAAATTAATGGATTGGCAATTTTTTTTAATTATAGTACATAAAATGCCAACACATATGGCCATTGACTAATTAAATTGTGTACTATTGTTTAATGTTAACATCTTTCAAAAATTCAATTGTAAAACAATAGTTATTTAATATTTTTGTCCTTAACTACCCATTACATTAAAGATGAAACAAGTCTCTGATTAAATAAATTTTATTTTGTACGCAGTTATCAAAATGGCAAATAAAATATTTAATTCCTAAGTATTTTAGCTTTAATTTAATTTTCTATTTTGTAAATGCCCTATATTTAAATTGAGAAATAAATAAACTCAGAAGGAACATGGTTTTTATCCACCTACCATAAAAAACAGCTTGTATTGACTATAGCAGTGTTTCTTAAACTGTGGTTTTGCGAGAATTTCATTTTGGGTCGCAAAACATATTGAAACTATTAATAAGGTTTTTGTTTATTTAACCAATCCGAAAATAATATTTTATTTATTTTAAAGGTAAAGTTTTTTGTAATGACATTTTAAGTTTTAGTTGATAAATAAATTTAATAGCCTATTCAATATTTGGTTCTTTGTAATTATAAAAATAACGGTTGTAAAGAGGGAACTGAACCGCAAAAAACGGTTCAGATCCGGTTACCAGCTCGATAAATTTTAATTGTTCGGTTTACGTTCCGAACCACCGGTTTATATTTTATAATGATATCGGCTTCCGGTTCGGTGCCAAAAGTTCATTTCCAGTTCCGGTAAAATGCTTTTTGTTTTTAATAGGAGATTTTAAAAAGTATATATTATGTAAAAATTGTATGACAACGATGCATACCGAGTATAACTGAAATCAGGCTCACCCCCTTTTTTTCATTTAGTTTTGATTTCAGACAAACGAAATTTTAATCATGTGATATGTGCAACAATCCGTATTTTCTGAGCATATGTGCACTTATGTACACGGTGAGTTTTCGTTTTACGACGAACACAAATATATAGGGTGTTTCGTTCGAAATGGCAAAGTAGATGCGTAGTTCTATCAGAATGGTAGCCACCCAAGACTCGCGAGGCGGTGAAAAAATTGACTTTCGACGGGTACTGTACGTATGAAAAAAATGTTCGACTGCAACTGACGGGACATTTTGAGCACTCCAAATCGCGATGTATTTTAGGGTAAACGGACGGACAGTTGGGGGGTGGCTTTTGGACGTGGCCGTGTATCGTATGTACAGAGTGCGTAGAAAGAGGTAGCTCACAAGAAAACGTTCTACATATCGATATCCCGGGAGTCCTTTGCGGACCCGGGAGTCGTTTGCGGCCCAAGAGTAGTTTGCGGCCCGGGAGTCATTTGTAGCCCGGGAGTAGTTTGCAGTCCGGGAGTCATTTGCGGCCCGGGAGTAGTTTGCGTGACGGGAGTAGTTTGCGTCCCGGAAGTAGTTTGCAGCCCGGGTGTAGTTTGCGGCCCGGGTCGTTTTTGCGACCCGGTAGTCGTTTTCGGCTCGGGAGTAATTTGCGGCCCAAGAGTAGTTTGCGGCCCGGGAGTCGTTTGTAGCCCGGGAGTAGTTTGCAGCCCGGGAGTCATTTGCGATCTGGGAGTCGTTTGCGGCCCGGGAGTAGTTTGCGACTGGGAAGTAGTTTGCGGCCCGGGAGTCGTTTGCGGCCCGGGAGTTGTTTGCGGCCCGGGAGTCGTTGGCGGCCCGGGAATCGTTTGCAGCTCGGGAGTCGTTTGCGGCCCAGGAGTCGTTTGCGGGCCGGAAGTAGTTTGCGGCACGGGTGTAGTTTGCGGCCCGGTAGTCGCTTGCGGCATGGGAGACGTTTGCAGCCCGGAAGTTGTTTGCGGCCCGGGAGTCGTTGGCGGCCCGGGAGTCGTTTACGGCCCGGGAGTCGTTTGCAGCCCGGGAGTCGTTTGCGGCCCGGGAGTCGTTTGCGACCCAGGAGTAGTTTGCAGCCCGGGAGTCGTTTGTGGCCCGGGAGTAGTTTGCGATCCGGGAGTAGTTTGCGGCCCGGGAGTCGTTTGCGACCCAGGAGTCGTTTGCGGCCTGAAAGTCGTTTTCGGCTCGAGATAACAACGCGCTTAGTCTGTGGTTGATTAAAGATAATTGTATGCGTTTGCTTTCTCCATGCACTCAGCGCGAGTCGTCTATGATCGATGAAAAAAACTTAACGCGTTTAGCTCCCATCGAGCGATAAAAGAGAATTGTACCCGTTCGTCTACTCCGAGCGCGCATCGTGAATCGTATCTGATTGATAAAAAAGTACTCAACGCACTTAGCCCCCGTCGAGCGCGCAGCGCGAGGCATCTGTGAGCGATTAAAGATAATTGGACCCGTTTGCCTATTCAGCGCGATTCGTCCATGATCGATAAAACCCCCCCATCGAGCGTGCAGCGAGAGTCGTCTGCGGGCAATACAAGGGATTTGTATCCGTTTGCGTCCTGCGAGTCGTTTGTGGCCCGGGAGTAGTTTGCAGCCCGGAAGTCATTTGCGATCTGGGGTAGTTTGCGGCTTGGCAGTAGTTTGCGTCCCGCGTGTAGTTTGCGGCCCGGCAGTCGTTTTTGCAGCCCGGGAGTCGTTTTTGCGGCTCGGGAGTCGTTTTCATCTCAGGAGTAGTTTGCGGCCCAAGAGTCATTTGCGGCCTTGAAGTCGTTTGCGGCCCGGGAGTCGTTTGCGGCCTAAGAGTAGTTTGCGGCCTGGGAGTAGTTTGCAGCCCGGGAGTCATTTGCGATCCGGGAGTCGTTTGCGGCCCGATTGTAGTTTGCAGCCCAAGAGTCGTTTGCGGTCCGGAAGTAGTTTGCAGCCCGGGAGTCGTTTGCGACCCGAGAGTCGTTTGCGACCCGGGGGTAGCTTGCGCCACGGTAGTAGTTTGCAGCCCAGGAGTCGTTTGCGGCCCGGTAGTAGTTTGCAGCCCGAAAGTAATTTGCAGCCCGAAAGTAATTTGCAGCCCGGAAGTCGTTTGCGACCCGGAAGTTGTTTGCGGCTCGGGAGTCGTTTGCGACCCGGGAGTCGTTTGCTTCCCGGGAGTAGTTTGCAGTCAGGAAGTCGTTTGCGGACTGAAAGGAGTTTGCAGCTCGGGAGTCGTTTGCGACCCAGGAGTCGTTTGCGGCCCAGGAGTAGTTTGCAGCCCGGGAGTCGTTTGCGACCCAAGAGTCGTTTGCGGCCCGGGAGTCGTTTCGGCATATGTCGTTTGCAACCCAGGAGTCGTTTGCGACCTGGGAGTCGTTTGCGACCTGGGAGTCGTTTGCGGCCCGGGAGCGGTTTGCGGCCCGGGAGTCGTTTGCGGCCTAGGAGTCGTTAGCAGCCCGGCAGTAGTTTGCAGCCCGGGAGTCGTTAGCGGCTCGGGAGTAGTTTGCAGCCCGGGAGTCATTTGCGACCCAAGAGTCGTTTGCGGCCCGGGAGTCGTTTCGGCATATGTCGTTTGCAACCCAGGAGTCGTTTGCGACCTGGGAGTCGTTTGCGACCTGGGAGTCGTTTGCGGCCCGGGAGCGGTTTGCGGCCCGGGAGTCGTTTGCGGCCTGGGAGTCGTTTGCGGCCCGGGAGTCGTTTGCAGACTGGCAGTCGTTTGCAGCCCGGGAGTCGTTTGCAGACTGGCAGTCGTTTGCAGCCTGGGAGTCGTTTGCGACCCGGGAGTCGTTTGCATCCCGGGAGTTGTTTGCGGCCCGGTAGTTGTTTTCGGCTTGAGAGTCGTTTGCAGCCCGGGATTCGTTTGCAGCCCGGGAGTCATTTGCGACCTATGAGTCGTTTGCATCCTAGGAGTCGTTTGCGACCCGGGAGTCGTTGGCGGCCCGGAAGTAGTTTGCGGCACGGACGTAGTTTGCAGTCCGGAAGTCGTTTGCGGACTGGAAGTAGTTTGCAGCTCGGGAGTCGTTTGCGACCCAGGAGTCATTTGCGACCCAGGAGTCATTTGCGGCCTGGGAGTAGTTTGCAGCATGGGAGTCGTTTGCGACCCAGGAGTCGTTTGCGGCCTATGAGTCGTTTGCATCTAGGGAGTAGTTTGCAGCCCGGGAGTCATTTGCGATTCGGGAGTCGTTTGCGGCCCGGGAGTAGTTTGCAGCCCGAAAGTCGTTTGCGACCGGGGTGTCGTTTGCGACCCATGAGTCGTTTGCATCCCGGGAGTAGCTTGCAGCCCGGGAGTCATTTGCGATCCGGGAGTAGTTTGCGGCCCGGCATTAGTTTTGCGTCCCGGGTGTAGTTTGCGGTCCGGGAGTCGTTTTTTCGGCCCGGGAGTCGTTTTTGCGTCCCGGGAGTCATTTGCGGCCTTGAAGTCGTTTGCGGCCCAAGAGTGGTTTGCGGCCCGGGAGTAGTTTGCAGCCCGGGAGTCATTTGCGATCCGGGAGTCGTTTGCGGCCCAGGATTAGTTTGCAGCCCGGGTGTCGTTTGCGGCCTGGAAGTAGTTTGCAGCCCGGGAGTCGTTTGCGATCCGGGAGTCGTTTGCGACCCGGGAGTCGCTTGCGGCTCGGGAGTAGTTTGCAGCCCAGGAGTCGTTTGCGGCCCGATAGTAGTTTGCAGCCTGAAAGTAGTTTGCAGCCCAAGAGTCGTTTGCGACCCTCAAGTCGTTTGCGGCTGGGGAGTTGTTTTCAGCCCGGGAGTCGTTTGCGACCTGGGAGTCGTTGGCGGCCCGGGAGTAGTTTGCAGTCCGGTAGTCGTTTGTGGACTGGAAGTAGTTTGCAGCTTAGAAGTCGTTTGCGACCCAGGAGTCGTTTGGGGCCCGGGAGTAGTTTGCAGCCCAGGAGTCGTTTGCGACCCGGGAGTCGTTTGCGGCCTGGGAGTCGTTAGCAGCCCGGCAGTAGTTTGCAGCCCGGAAGTCGTTTTCATCTCAGGAGTAGTTTGCGGCCCAAGAGTCATTTGCGGCCTTGAAGTCGTTTGCGGCCCGGGAGTCGTTTGCGGCCTATGAGTCGTTTGCATCCCGGTAGTCGTTTGCGACCAGGGAGTCGTTTGCGGTTTGAAAGTAGTTTGTAGCCCGGGAGTCGTTTGCGACTTGGTAGTTATTTGAGGCCCGAGAGTCGTTTGCAGCCAGGAAGTCGTTTGCGACCCGGGAGTCGTTTGCAGCCCGGGAGTTGTTTGCGTCCCGGGATTCGTTTGCAGCCTGGGAGTTGTTTGCGTCCCGGGAGTCGTTTGCGGCCCGGGAGTCGTTTGCGGCCCAGGAGTAGTTTGCGGCCCGGGAGTAGTTTGCGGCCCGAGAGTTGTTTGCGGCTCGGGAGTCGTTTGCGGCCCGGGAGTCGTTTGCGGCCCAGGAGTTGTTTGCAGCCCGGGAGTCGTTTGCGACCCGGGAGTCGTTGGCGGCACGGGAGTAGTTTGCGGCCCGGGAGTAGTTTGCACTCCGGAAGTCGTTTGCGGACTGAAATTAGTTTGCAGCGCGTGAGTCGTTGGCGACCCAGGAGTCGTTTGCGGCCCAGGAGTAGTTTGCAGCCCAGGAGTCGTTTCCGACCCGGGAGTCGTTTGCGGCCTAGGAGTCGTTAGCAGCCCGGGAGTCATTTGCGATCCGGAAGTAGTTTGCGGCCCGGCAGTAGTTTGCGTCCCGGGTGAAGTTTGCGGCCCGGGAGTCGTTTTTGCGGCCCAGGAGTCGTTTTCGGCTCGGGAGTAGTTTGCAGCCCAAAAGTCATTTGCGGCCTTGAAGTCGTTGGCGGCCCAAGAATAGTATGCGGCCCGGGAGTAGTTTGCAGCCCGGGAGTCATTTGCAGCCTGGGAGTCGTTTTCGGCCCGGAAGTAGTTTGCAGCCCGGAAGTCGTTTGCGACCCAAGAGTCATTTGCGACCCGGGAGTCGCCTGCGGCCCGAAAGTAGTTTGCAGCCCAGGAGTCGTTTGCGGCCCGATAGTAGTTTGCAGCCCGAAAGTAGCTTGCAGGCCGGGAGTCGTTTGCGACCAGGAAGTCGTTTGCGGCTCGGAAGTTGTTTGCAGCCCGGGAGTCGTTTGCGACCTGGGAGTCGTTGACGGCCCAGGAGTAATTGGCGGCCCGGGAGTAGTTTGCAGTATGGAAGTCGTTTGCGGACTGGAAGTAGTTTGCAGCTCGGGAGTCGTTTGCGACCCAGGAGTCGTTTGCGGCCCAGGAGTAGTTTGCGGCCCGGGAGTCGTTTGCGACCAGGAAGTCGTTTGCGGCCCAGGAGTCGCTTGCGGCCCGATAGTAGTTTGCAGCCCGAAAGTAGTTTGCAGGCCGGGAGTCGTTTGCGACCGGGAAGTCGTTTGCGGCTCGTGAGTTGTTTGCTGCCCGGGAGTCGTTTGCGACCCGGGAGTCGTTGGCGGCCCGGGAGTAGTTTGCAGTTCGGAAGTCGTTTGCGGACTGGAAGTAGTTTGCAGCTCGGGAGTCGTTTGCGACCCAGGAGTCGTTTGCGGCCCAGGAGTAGTTTGCAGATCAGGAGTCGTTTGTGACCCGGGAGTCGTTTGCGGCCTGGGAGTCGTTAGCAGCCCGGGAGTCATTTGCGATCCGGGAGTAGTTTGCGGCCCGGCAGTAGTTTGCGTCCCAGGTGTAGTTTGCGGCCCGGGAGTCGTTTTTGCTGCCCGGGAGTTGTTTTTGCGGCCCAGAAGTCGTTTTCGGCTCGGAAGTAGTTTGCGGCCCAAAAGTCATTTGCGGCCTTGAAGTCGTTGGCGGCCCAAGAATAGTTTGCGGCCCGGGAGTAGTTTGCAGCCCGGGAGTCATTTGCAATCCGGGAGTCGTTTGCAGCCCGGGAGTCGTTTGCGGCCCGGAAGTAGTTTGCAGCCTGGTAGTCGTTTGCGACCAGGGAGTCATTTGCGACCCGGGAGTCGCTTGCGGCCCGAAAGTAGTTTAAAGCCCAGGAGTCGTTTGCGGCCCGATAGTAGTTTGCAGCCCGAAAGTAGTTTGTAGGCCGAGTCGTTTGCGACCCGGAAGTCGTTTGCGGCTCGAGAGTTGTTTGCAGCCCGGGAGTCGTTTGCGACCCGGGAGTCGTTGGCGGCCCGGGAGTAGTTTGCGGCCCTGGAGTAGTTTGCGGCCCAAAAGTCATTTGCGGCCTTGAAGTCGTTGGTGGCCCAAGAATAGTTTGCGGCCCGGGAGTAGTTTGCAGCCCGGGAGTCATTTGCAATCCGGGAGTCGTTTGCAGCCCGGGAGTCGTTTGCGACCCAGGAGTCGTTTGCGGCCCAGGAGTAGTTTGCAGCCCAGGAGTCGTTTGCGACCCGGGAGTCGTTTGCGGCCTGGGAGTCGTTAGCAGCCCGGCAGTAGTTTGCAGCCTGGGAGGCGTTTGCGGCTCAGGAGCAGTTTGCGGTCCGGGAGTCGTTTGCGGCCTATGAGTCGTTTGCATCCCGGGAGTCGTTTGCGACCCTTGAGTCGTTTGCGGTTTGGAAGTAGTTTGTATACCGGGAGTCGTTTGCGACCCGGGAGTCGTTTGCGACCCGGGAGTCGTTTGCGGCCCGTGTGCCGTTAGCGGTGCGGGAGTCGTTTGCGGTCCCGGAGTCGTTTGCGGCCTGGGAGTCGTTAGCAGCCCGGCAGTAGTTTGCAGCCTGTGAGGCGTTTGCGGCTCGGGAGCAGTTTGCAGCCCGGGAGTCATTTGCGACCCGGGAGTCGTTTGTGGCCCGGGAGTCGTTTGCGGCCCGGGATTCGTTTGCGGCCTGTGAGTCGTTTGCATCCCGGGAGTCGTTTGCGACCCTTGAGTCGTTTGCGGTTTGGAAGTAGTTTGTAGCCCGGGAGTCCTTTGCGACCCGGGAGTCGTTTGCGACCCGGGAGTCGTTTGCGGCCCGGGAGCCGTTAGCGGTCCGGGAGTCGTTTGCGGTCCGGGAGTCGTTTGCAGCCCGGGAGTCGTTTGCAGCCCGGGAGTCGTTTGCGACCTGGGAGTCGTTTGCGACCCGGGAGTGAATTGTACCCGCGTTATCCCCGCCGAGCATGCATAGCGAATTGTCTATGATCGATAAAAGTCAATTGTATTCGCTTCTCCTTCGCCGAGCATGCAACGTGGGTCGTCTATTATCTATTAATGAAAATTGTACGGGCTCGGTTTCCGTTGAGCGCTTCGAGATTTATTGATGTTTTTATTTTGACGCATAGAACTTGGACGCAAAAGAGTTAGGCCGGATACAGATATTTCTATGGTCTCGGAACGGCGCCGTAGGCGCCCCAGTAGGCCCGTTAGGGCCTGCTGGTTACTTCGTATACTAGTGAAGGTTCGCCCGTTTGCCCCGATCCGAATTAAAAATCGAAAAACTCTACGCAAAAATACGGGGTTTGCTTTAAAAAACGTACGAAAGAACGAACCAGCTCTGTGCCGAGTTTCGTTACGGTAGCTCGGACGACGGAAACGCTATTCGCGAAAAACCGAAAAAATAAAATCTCTAATGGGTTTTCTATGTAAAATGGATGTTTCGATCGGTCGACAAACTAAGTGACGCTATTTAGCTCGTGCTACCGCGAAAACGGCTTCTCGACCGTTCAAATTTTCACCGGTCGTGTTTTTCGAGTGGGAAAATGCATCCCGAAAATTTCGGCCCAATCTGACCGTCCGTTTTTCTGTTTTCACGGATTTTCATTTTTTCGATCGTTCACGGCACGGCGCATTACAGATAAGCGCTATCACGGCCGGGCAGTGCAGTGACCGGTGTTTCTGTACGCTTTGGCCGTGCAAGAACAGTATGTGAAATGTGAGTGAAATTAAGTTTTAATTACTGTTAAATACAATTGACGATATCATTATTTACGTGCTCGCTGATGTCACAACAAAACAGATGGAATTAATTACAACCACAGAAATTACGACATATGAAAAGTGAAAACCGTTCTTGAAAGATGCCTATGTACAGATCTGAGTAAACAGTTTGCAGTTTTGCCGGAAAGTTAACAGGTGATATTCTGAAAGTGGGTGATGTGGCATATTTAATTGTTTAAAATTATTTTTAGATTGTCGGCGAATGTATGAATGTTAATTATTTCCGATTAATTTATTGACAGTCCGTATACTCTGTTTTGTTTACACGTGAAGTTGCAGCCGAGCGACAGGGTTCAACTACGAGGTTTGCAGCCCCCTATACACCAACGCTTAATAATTTATAGGTAATGGGTATGAATGATTCATTTGTTTTAATAAGTTATTTGAATTTTTCACTTCGTAACTAAACAGCTGTTTTATTGCAGGTATGTTTTCAGAATTTCAAGTGAGAAGCGATTTTTTTAACAAGCACTCGTGTGTGTGCTTCAAGTACGGAGGATGAAATATTATTAACTCTTATGAAATATAGGCACGATTTTTATTACCAAACGTTACCGATGATGTTTGATGTAGACAATAGGAATAGGGTAATAACTTTTTGGACTAATCATATATATTCAAAATTAAAAACTTTAGATTTTCTGTCTATAGCACGAAAAAGGTCGTAGCTTGAGTACGATTTTATTATAGACTGCACAGAAATTCTGATGGCAAGAAATCAAGATACGATAATTCAACAAGCAACTTTTTCAACTTATAAAAATACAAATTTTAATTGAACAAATTAATGAATTGGCAATTTTTTTAAATTATAGTACATAAAATGCCAACACATGGCCATTGACTAATTAAATTGTGTACTATTGTTTAATGTTAACATCTTTTAAAAATTCAATTGTAAAACAATAATTATTTAATATTTTTGTCCTTAACTACCCATTACATTAAAGATGAAACAAGTCTCTGATTAAATAAATTTTATTTTGTACGCAGTTATCAAAATGGCAAATAAAATATATAATTCTTAAGTATTTTAGCTTTAATTTAATTTTCTATTTTGTAAATACCCTATATTTAAATTGAGAAATAAATAAACTCAGAAGGAACATTATTTTTATCCGCCTACCATAAAAGAAAACAGCTTGTATTGACTATAGCAGTGTTTCTTAAACTGTGGTTTCGCGAGAATTTTATTTTGGGTCGCAAAACATATTGAAACTATTAATAAGGTTTTTGTTTATTTAACCAATCCGAAATTAATATTTTATTTATTTTAAAGGTAATGTTTTTTTGTAATGAGATTTTAAGTTTTAGTTGATAAATAAATTTAATAGCCAATTCAATATTTGTTTCTTTGTAATCATAAAAATAACGGTTGTAAAGAGGGAACCGAACCGCAAAAAAACGGTTCAGTTCCGGTTACCGGCTCGATAAATTTTAATTGTTCGGTTTACGTTCCGAACCACCGGTTTATATTTTATAATGATATCGGCACCCGGTTCGGTGCCAACAGTTCATTTCCAGTTCCGGTAAAATGCTTTTTGTTTTTAATAGGAGATTTTAAAAAGTATACATTATGTAAAAATTTTATGACAACGATGCATACCGAGTGTAACTGAAATCAGGCTCACCCCCTTTTTTTCATTTAGTTTTGATTTCAGACAAACGAAATTTTAAACGTGATATGTGCAACAATCCGTATTTTCTGAGCATATGTGCACTTCTGTACACGGTGACTTTTCGTTTTACGACGAACACAAATATATAGGGTGTTTCGTTCGAAATGGCAAAGTAGATGCGTAGTTCTATCAGAATGGTAGCCACCCAAGACTCGCGAGGCGGTGAAAAAATTTACTTTCGACGGGTACTGTACGTATGAAAAAAATGTTCGACTGCAACTGACGGGAAAGGAAATAATTGGAAATTTTGGGGTTACAAAAAAAAACGTGAACAAGTTGTTTCCTTTGATTGCGCTTTCGAGCACTCCAAATCACGATGTATTTTAGGGTAAACGGACAGACAGTTGGGGGGTGGCTTTTGGACGTGGCCGTGTATCCTATGTACAGGGTGCGTAGACAGAGGTGGCTCACAAAAAAACGTTCTACATAACGATATCCCGGGAGTCCTTTGCGGCCCGGAAGTAGTTTGCGGCCCGGGAGTAGTTTGCAGCCCGGGAGTCATTTGCGATCCGGGAGTAGTTTGCGGCCCGGGAGTAGTTTGCGTCCCGGAAGTAGTTTACAGCCCGGGTGTAGTTAGCGGCCCGGGAGTCGTTTTTGCGGCCCGGGAGTCGTTTTTGCGGCCCGGAAGTCGTTTTCGGCTCGGAAGTCGTTTGCGGCCCAAGAGTAGTTTGCGGCCCGGGAGTCGTTTGTGGCCCGGGAGTAGTTTGCAGCCCGGGAGTCATTTGCGATCCGGGAGTCGTTTGCGGCCCGGGAGTAGTTTGCGACTGGGAAGTAGTTTGCGGCCGGGGAGTCGTTTGCGGCCCGGGAGTTGTTTGCGGTCCAGGAGTCGTTGGCGGCCCGGGAATCGTTTACGGCCCGGGAGTCGTTTGCAGCCCGGGAGTCGTTTGCGGCCTGGGAGTAGTTTGCGGCCCGGGTGTAGTTTGCGGCCCGGTAGTCGCTTGCGGCATGGGAGACTTTTGCAGCCCGTTAGTCGTTGGCGGTTTGGGAGTCGTTTACGGCCCGGAAGTCGTTTACGGCTTGGGAGTCGTTTGCAGCCCGAAAGTCGTTTGCGGCCCGGGAGTCGTTTGCGGCCCAGGAGTCGTTTGCGGCCCGGGAGTCGTTTGTGGCCCGGGAGTAGTTTGCGATCCGGGAGAAGTTTGCGGCCTGAGAGTCGTTTGCGGCCCGAAAGTCGTTTTCGGCTCGAGATAACTTAACGCACTTAGCCCTATCTATCAAAATGGTAGTCACCCAAGACTCGCGAGGCGGTGCAAAAATTTACTTTTGACGGGTACTGTACGTATGAAAAAAATGTTCGACTGCAACTGACGGGAAAGGAAATAATTGGAAATTTTGGGGTTACAAAAAAAAACGTGAACAAGTTGTTTCCTTTGATTGCGCTTTCGAGCACTCCAAATCGCGATGTATTTTAGGGTAAACGGACGGACAGTTGGGGGGTGGCTTTTGGACGTGGCCGTGTATCCTATGTACAGGGTGCGTAGACAGAGGTGGCTCACAAAAAAACGTTCTACATAACGATAACCCGGGAGTCCTTTGCGGCCCGGAAGTAGTTTGCGGCCCAGGAGTCGTTTGTGGCCCGGGAGTAGTTTGCAGACCGGGAGTCATTTGCGATCCGGGAGTAGTTTGCGGCCCGGGAGTAGTTTGCGTCCCGGAAGTAGTTTACAGCCCGGGTGTAGTTTGCGGCCCGGGAGTCGTTTTTGCGGCCCGGGAGTAGTTTGCGGCCCGAGTAGTTTGCGGCCCGGGAGTCGTTTGTGGCCCGGGAGTAGTTTGCAGCCCGGGAGTCATTTGCGATCCGGGAGTCGTTTGCGGCCCAAGAGTAGTTTGCGGCCCGGGAGTCGTTTGTGGCCCGGGAGTAGTTTGCAGCCCGGGAGTCATTTGCGATCCGGTAGTCGTTTGCAGCCCGGAAGTCGTTTGCGGCCCGGGAGTCGTTTGCGGCCCGAGAGTAGTTTGCGGCCGGGAGTCGTTTGTGGCCCGGGAGTAGTTTGCGATCAGGGAGAAGTTTGCAACCCGGGAGTCTTTTGCGGCCCGAAAGTCGTTTTCGGCTCGAGATAACTTAACGCACCCAAGTGCTAAGGGCTAACCCCCGCCGAGCGCGAAGCGCGAGGCGTCTGTTTTTGATTAAAGATAATTGTACGCGTTTGCTTTCTCCAAGCACTCAGCGCGAGTCGTCTATGATCGATAAAAAAAACAACGCGTTTAGCTCCCATCGAGCGATAAAAGAGAATTGTACCCGTTTGTCTTCTCCGAGCGCGCATCGTGAGTCGTATCTGATTGATAAAAGAGAACTTAACGCACTTAGCGTCTGTGGGCGATTAAAGATAATTGGACCCGTTTGCCTACTCGGAGCGATTCGTCTATGATCGATAAAACAAAACTTAACGCGCTTAGCTCTTATCAAGCACGCAGCGAGAGTCGTCTGCGGGCAATACAAGGGAATTGTATCCGTTTGCCTTCCCCGAGTCGTTTGCGTCCTGGGAGTCGTTTGTGGCCCGGGAGTAGTTTGCAGCCCGGGAGTCATTTGCGATCCGGGAGTAGTTTGCGGCCCGGCAGTTGTTTGCGTCCCGGGTGTAGTTTGCAGCCCGGAAGTCGCTTTTGCGGCCCGGGAGCCGTTTTTGCAACCCGGGAGTCGTTTTCGGCTCGAAGGTAGTTTGCGGCCTTGAAGTCGTTTGCGGCCCGGAAGTCGTTTGCGGCCCAAGATGTTTGCGGCCCGGGAGTAGTTTGCAGCCCAGGAGTCGTTTGCGGCCTGGGACTCGTTTGCGACCCGAAAGTCGATTGCGGCCCGGCAGTTGTTTGCGGCCCGGGAGTTGTTTGCAGCTCGGGAGTCGTTTGCAGCCCGGGAGTCGTATGCGGCCCGTGAGTCGTTTGCGACATGAGAGTCGTTTGCAGCCCGGCAGTAGTTTGCGGCCCGGGAGTTGTTTGCGGCCCGGGAGTTGTTTGCGGCTCGGGAGTCGTTTGCGACCCAGGAGTCGTTTGCGGCCCAGAAGTCGTTTCCGGCCCGGAAGTCGTTTGTGGCCCAGGAGTCGTATGCGGCCCGGGAGTAGTTTGCGGCCCAGGAGGAGTTTGCACCCGGAAAATGTTTGCGGCCCGGGAGTCGTTTGCAGCCCGGGAGTAGTTTGCGGACTGGAAGTAGTTTGCAGCTCGGGAGTCGTTTGCGGCCCATGAGTAGTTTGCAGTCCAGGAGTCGTTTGCGACCCGGAAGTCGTTAGCAGCCCGGCAGGAGTTTGCAGCCCGGGAGTCGTTTGCAGCTCGGGAGTAGTTTGCAGCCCGGGAGTCATTTGCGACCTGGGAGTCGTTTGCGGCCCGGGAGTCGTTTGCGGCCTACGAGTCGTTTGCATCCCGGGAGTCGTTTGCGGTTTGGAAGTAGTTTGTAGCCCGGGAGTCGTTTGCGACCCAAGGGTCGTTTGCGGCCCGAGAGTCGTTTGCAGCCAGGAAGTCGTTTGCGACCCGGGAGTCGTTTGCGGCCCGGGAGCCGTTTGCGGCTCGGGTGTAATTTGCAGCCCGGGAGTCATTTGCGACCCAGGAGTCGTTTGCTGCCCGGGAGTCGTTTGCGGCTCACGAGTCGTTTGCATCCCGGGAGTCGTTTGCGGTTTGGAAGTAGTTTGTAGCCCGGGAGTCATTTGCAACCCGGGAGTCGTTTGCGGCCCGAGAGTCGTTTGCAGCCAGGAAGTCGTTTGCGACCCGGGAGTCGTTTGCGGCCCGGGAGCCGTTTGCGGCCCGGGAGTCGTTTGCGGCTCGGGAGTCGTTTTCGGCGCAGGTCCTTTGCAGCCCGGGAGTCGTTTGCAGCGCAGGAGTCGTTTGCAGCCCGGGAGTCGTTTGCGACCTGGGAGTCGTTTGCGGCCCGGGAGTCGTTTGCGACCTGGGAGTCGTTTGCGGCCCGGGAGTCGTTTGCGGTCTGGGAGTAGTTTGCAGCTAAGGAGTCGTTTGCGGCCCGAGAGTGAATTGTACCTGCGTTATCCCCGCCGAGCATGCATAGCGAATTGTCTATGATCGATAAAAGTGATTTGTATTCGCCTCCTCCGCCGAGCATGCAACGCGAGTCGTCTATTATCTATTAATGGAAATTATACGGGCTCGGTTTTCGTTGAGCGCTTCGAGATTTATCGATGTTTTTATTTTGACGCATAGAACTTGGACGCAAAAGAGTTAGTCCGGATACAGATATTTCTATGGTCTCGGAACGGCGCCGTAGGCGCCCCAGTAGGCCCGTTAGGGCCTGCTGGTTGGGATAGTATAGTGAAGGTTCGCCGTTTTGCCCGGATCGAAATTAAAAATCGAAAAACTTGACGCAAAAATACGGGGTTTGCTTTAAAAAACGTATGAAAGAACGAACTAGCTCTGTGCCGAGTTTCGTTACGGTAGCTCGGACGACGGAAACGCTATCTGCGAAAAACCGAAAAAATAAAATCTCTAATGGGTTTTCTATGTAAAATGGATGTTTCGATCGGTCGACAAACTAAGTGACGCTATTTAGCTCGTGCTACCGCGAAAACGGCTTCTCGACCGTTCAAATTTTCACCGGTCGTGTTTTTCGAGTGGGAAAATGCATCCCGAAAATTTCGGCCCAATCTGACCGGCCGTTTTTCTGTTTTCACGGATTTTCATTTTTTCGATCGTTCACGGCACGGCGCATTACAGATAAGCGCTATCACGGCCGGGCAGTGCAGTGACCGGTGTTTCTGTACGCTTTGGCCGTGCAAGAACAGTATGTGAAATGTGAGTGAAATTAAGTTTTAATTACTGTTAAATACAATTGACGATATCATTATTTACGTGCTCGCTGATGTCACAACAGAACAGATGGAATTAATTACAACCACAGAAATTACAACATATGAAAAGTGAAAACCGTTCTTGAAAGATGCCTATGTACAGATCTGAGTAAAAAGTTTGCAGTTTTGCCGGAAAGTTAACAGGTGATATTCTGAAAGTGGGTGATGTGGCATATTTAATTGTTTAAAATTATTTTTAGATTGTCGGCGAATGTATGAATGTTAATTATTTCCGATTAATTTATTGACAGTCCGTATACTCTGTTTTGTTTACACGTGAAGTTGCAGCCGAGCGACAGGGTTTAACTACGAGGTTTGCAGCCCCCTATACACCAACGCTTAATAATTTATAGGTAATGGGTATGAATGATTCATTTGTTTTAATAAGTTATTTGAATTTTTCACTTCGTAACTAAACAGCTGTTTTATTGCAGGTATGTTTTCAGAATTTCAAGTGAGAAGCGATTTTTTTAACAAGCACTCGTGTGTGTGCTTCAAGTACGGAGGATGAAATATTATTAACTCTTATGAAATATAGGCACGATTTTTATTACCAAACGTTACCGATGATGTTTGATGTAGACAATAGGAATAGGGTAATAACTTTTTGGACTAATCATATATATTCAAAATTAAAAACTTTAGATTTTCTGTCTATAGCACGAAAAAGGTCGTAGCTTGAGTACGATTTTATTATAGACTGCACAGAAATTCTGATGGCAAGAAATCAAGATACGATAATTCAACAAGCAACTTTTTCAACTTATAAAAATACAAATACGCTTAAAGTGTTAGTCGGCTATACGGAATATTGCTCATGTCTCTGACGTTAATGATAGTAGTACGCCAGATAGAGTTGGTGGAAAAATGTGGTTTCTAAGAGGTCTTAAAAAAAGGACAGTTTATTTTAGCAGATAGAGGTTTTGATTATGTGATCTGCAAGCGAGTAAAGAAGTTCATCTCACTATCCAACCATTTTAAATGAAAAAACAACTGCCTGGACAAGATGTTTGCAAAACTAGAGCCATAGCAAATCGTCAAATTTTAATTGAACAAATTAATGGATTGGCATTTTTTTTAAATTATAGTACATAAAATGCCAACACATATGGCCATTGACTAATTAAATTGTGTACTATTGTTTAATGTTAACATCTTTCAAAAATTCAATTGTAAAACAATAATTATTTAATATTTTTGTCCTTAACTACCCATTACATTAAAGATGAAACAAGTCTCTGATTAAATAAATTTTATTTTGTACGCAGTTATCAAAATGGCAAATAAAATATATAATTCTTAAGTATTTTAGCTTTAATTTAATTTTCTATTTTGTAAATGCCCTATATTTAAATTGAGAAATAAATAAACTCAAAAGGAACATGGTTTTTATCCGCCTACCATAAAAGAAAACAGCTTGTATTGACTATAGCAGTGTTTCTTAAACTGTGGTTTCGCGAGAATTTTATTTTGGGTCGCAAAACATATTGAAACTATTAATAGGGTTTTTGTTTATTTAACCAATCCGAAATTAATATTTTATTTATTTTAAAGGTAATGTTTTTTGTAATGAGATTTTAAGTTATAGTTGATAAATAAATTTAATAGCCAATTCAATATTTGTTTCTTTGTAATTATAAAAATAACGGTTGTAAAGAGGGAACCGAACCGCAAAAAAACGGTTCAGTTCCGGTTACCGGCTCGATAAATTTTAATTGTTCGGTTTACGTTCCGAACCACCGGTTTATATTTTATAATGATATCGGCACCCGGTTCGGTGCCAACAGTTCATTTCCAGTTCCGATAAAATGCTTTTTGTTTTTAATAGGAGATTTTAAAAAGTATACATTATGTAAAAATTTTATGACAACGATGCATACCGAGTGTAACTGAAATCAGGCTCACCCCCTTTTTTTCATTTAGTTTTGATTTCAGACAAACGAAATTTTAAACATGTGATATGTGCACAATCCGTATTTTCTGAGCATATGTGCACTTCTGTACACGGTGACTTTTCGTTTTACGACGAACACAAATATATAGGGTGTTTCGTTCGACCCAGGAGTCGTTTGCGGCCCAGGAGTAGTTTGCAGCCCAGGAGTCGTTTGCGACCCGGAAGTCGTTTGCGGCCTGGGAGTCGTTAGCAGCCCGGGAATCATTTGCGATCCGGGAGTAGTTTGCGACCCGGCAGTAGTTTGCGTCCCAGGTGTAGTTTGCGGCCCGGGAGTCGTTTTTGCTGCCCGGGAGTTGTTTTTGCGGCCCAGAAGTCGTTTTCGGCTCGGAAGTAGTTTTCGGCCTTGGAAGTCGTTGGCGGCCCAAGAATAGTTTGCGGCCCGGGAGTAGTTTGCAGCCCGGGAGTCATTTGCAATCCGGGAGTCGTTTGCAGCCCGGGAGTCGTTTGCGGCCCGGAAGTAGTTTGCAGCCTGGTAGTCGTTTGTGACCCGGGAGTCATTTGCGACCCAGGAGTCGCTTGCGGCCCGAAAGTAGTTTAAAGCCCAGAAGTCGTTTGCGGCCCGATAGTAGTTTGCAGCCCGAAAGTAGTTTGCAGGCCGAGAGTCGTTTGCGACCCGAAAGTCGTTTGCGGCTCGGGAGTTGTTTGCAGCCCGGGAGTCGTTTGCGACCCGGGAGTCGTTGGCGGCCCGGGAGTAGTTTGCGGCCCGGGAGTAGTTTGCAGTCCGGAAGTCGTTTGCGGACTGAAATTAGTTTGCAGCGCGTGAGTCGTTTGCGACCCAGGAGTCGTTTGCGGCCCAGGAGTAGTTTGCAGCCCAGGAGTCGTTTGCGACCCGGGAGTCGTTTGCGGCCTAGGAGTCGTTAGCAGCCCGGGAGTCATTTGCGATCCGGAAGTAGTTTGCGGCCCGGCAGTAGTTCGCGTCCCGGGTGAAGTTTGCGGCCCGGGAGTCATTTTTGCGGCCCAGGAGTCGTTTTTGGCTCGGGAGTAGTTTGCGGCCCAAAAGTCATTTGCGGCCTTGAAGTCGTTGGCGGCCCAAGAATAGTTTGCGGCCCGGGAGTAGTTTGCAGCCCGGGAGTCATTTGCAATTCAGGAGTCGTTTGCAGCCTGGGAGTCGTTTTCGGCCCGGTAGTTTGCAGCCCAGGAGTCGTTTGCGACCCGGGAGTCATTTGCGACCCGGGAGTCGCTTGCGGCCCGAAAGTAGTTTGCAGCCCAGGAGTCGTTTGCGGCCCGATAGTAGTTTGCAGCCCGAAAGTGGTTTGCAGGCCGGGAGTCGTTTGCGACCCGGAAGTCGTTTGCGGCTCGGAAGTTGTTTGCAGCCCGGGAGTCATTTGCGACCTGGGAGTCGTTGGCGGCCCAGGAGTAATTGGCGGCCCGGGAGTAGTTTGCAGTATGGAAGTCGTTTGCGGACTGGAAGTAGTTTGCAGCTCGGGAGTCGTTTGCGACCCAGGAGTCGTTTGCGGCCCAGGAGTAGTTTGCGGCCCGGGAGTCGTTTGCAACCAGGAAGTCGTTTGCGGCCCAGGAGTCGCTTGCGGCCCGATAGTAGTTTGCAGCCCGAAAGTAGTTTGCAGGCCGGGAGTCGTTTGCGACCCGGAAGTCGTTTGCGGCTCGGGAGTTGTTTGCAGCCCGGGAGTCGTTTGCGACCTGGAAGTCGTTGGCGGCCCGGGAGTCGTTTGCGACCCGGGAGTCGTTTGCGGCCCAGGAGTAGTTTGCAGCCCAGGAGTCGTTTGCGACCCGGGAGTCGTTTGCGGCCTGGGAGTCGTTAGCAGCCCGGGAGTCATTTGCGATCCGGGAGTAGTTTGCGGCCCGGCAGTAGTTTGCGGTCCGGGAGTCGTTTTTGCTGCCCGGGAGTTGGTTTTGCGGCCCAGAAGTCGTTTTCGGCTCGGAAGTAGTTTGCGGCCCAAAAGTCATTTGCGGCCTTGAAGTCGTTGGCGGCCCAAGAATAGTTTGCGGCCCGGGAGTAGTTTGCAGCCCCGGAGTCATTTGCAATCCGGGAGTCGTTTGCAGCCCGGGAGTCGTTTGCGGCCCGGAAGTAGTTTGCAGCCTGGTAGTCGTTTGCGACCCGGGAGTCATTTGCGACCTGGGAGTCGCTTGCGGCCCGAAAGTAGTTTAAAGCCCAGGAATCGTTTGCGGCCCGATAGTAGTTTGCAGCCCGAAAGTAGTTTGCAGGCCGAGAGTCGTTTGCGACCCGGAAGTCGTTTGCGGCTCGGGAGTTGTTTGCAGCCCGGGAGTCGTTTGCGTCCCGGGAGTCGTTGGCGGCCCGGGAGTAGTTTGCGGCCCGGGAGTAGTTTGCAGTCCGGAAGTCGTTTGCGGACTGGAAGTAGTTTGCAGCTCGGGAGTCGTTTGCGACCCAGGAGTCATTTGCGGCCCAGGAGTAGTTTGCAGCCCAGGAGTCGTTTGCGACCCGGGAGTCGTTTGCGGCCTGGGAGTCGTTAGCAACCCCGCAGTAGTTTGCAGCCTGGGAGGCGTTTGCGGTTTGGGAGTAGTTTGCGGTCCGGGAGTCGTTTGCGGCCTATGAGTCGTTTGCATCCCGGGAGTCGTTTGCGATCCTTGAGTCGTTTGCGGTTTGGAAGTAGTTTGTAGCCCGGGAGTCGTTTGCGACCCGGGAGTCGTTTGCGACCCGGGAGTCGTTTGCGGCCCGGGTGCCGTTAGCGGTCCGGGAGTCGTTTGCGGCCCCGGAGTCGTTTGCGGCCTGGGCGTCATTAGCAGCCCGGCAGTAGTTTGCAGCCTGGGAGGCGTTTGCGGCTCGGGAGCAGTTTGCAGCCCGGGAGTCATTTGCGACCCGGGAGTCGTTTGTGGCCCGGGAGTCGTTTGCGGCCCGGGAGTCGTTTGCGGCCTATGAGTCGTTTGCATCCCGGGAGTCGTTTGCGACCCTTGAGTCGTTTGCGGTTTGGAAGTAGTTTGTAGCCCGGGAGTCGTTTGCGACCCGGGAGTCGTTTGCGACCCGGGAGTCGTTTGCGGCCCGGGAGCCGTTAGCGGTCCGGGAGTCGTTTGCGGTCCGGGAGTCGTTTGCAGCCCGGGAGTCGTTTGCAGCCCGGGAGTCGTTTGCGACCTTGGAGTCGTTTGCGACCCGGGAGTGAATTGTACCCGCGTTATCCCCGCCGAGCATGCATAGCGAATTGTCTATGATCGATAAAAGTCAATTGTATTCGCTTCTCCTTCGCCGAGCATGCAACGTGGGTCGTCTATTATCTATTAATGAAAATTGTACGGGCTCGGTTTCCGTTGAGCGCTTCGAGATTTATTGATGTTTTTATTTTGACGCATAGAACTTGGACGCAAAAGAGTTAGGCCGGATACAGATATTTCTATGGTCTCGGAACGGCGCCGTAGGCGCCCCAGTAGGCCCGTTAGGGCCTGCTGGTATTTAAAATAAGAAAATTGATGTTAAAATAACACCAAAAAAAAAATGAAAGATAAAATCAATCTCAAATCTACACAAAAAACTGTCCAAATAAAGTCCGAAAATATTTTGAGTATGGTTTCAAATAAGCAAGTTAAAGGCAAAAATCAAAAACGTAATTTTTTTTTTGTTTTTTTATCAATAGCAAAAAATCTATTAACTTTTTTTAAGATTTTTTCTCATAGAATAGTTGCTCGTAAATCATAGATCATTTGAACTCATTTAACCAACTCTGCATCTCTTAACGTTTACAAGATCCCCATGCTATTCACGATAACTGGGGCACCCTGTATAACGTGAACAAAAACAAAAAAATTATGTCCGTTCAATCTAAAATTCGTTAAAGCGGGAACCGTTAAATCGAAAAAGTATAATCAAAATAGAAGGAAGGGATTTCGTTATGGATTTTTGCCTATAGGCCCAAAACTTCTAGCTAAGTTGATTATACGCATTATTTTGCGTGAAAATGTTTTCGTTTTACAGCGTTCTATACTCAAATTTCCCTCCTACTTAAGTTTTTTCATTCATCTTCTTACATGGCCTACTAGATACTGTGCTCCATACATGCTCACTTTGTATGCTGAATATATGCTTCGATTAGACGTCAATTTATTAACGATAAGAGCCATTCCTTATGAATTTTAATGGTCAATTACACATAATTTACGTCATTTTCAACAGCAATTGTAATATAAGTAAACTTGCATTTAAAAAATGTTGATTTTTATTGCCAATTTAAAAGTTTCTTCGAACTCAAGTGAAAATTAGTTAAATAAATGAATAACAAAAATTTTTAAAAGTGTATAAGTTATCGCTAACGAACTAAGTTATAACCGACACGTTTTCAAGTTTTTGAACAATTTTAAATGTGAAAATAATGCACAAATGAAATGTTAAACAGCAAATTTCTTACACAACTCAGCAAATGATGATAAGTCTTCAATGTCACAGTTAAAAAGCTTCTTGTGCACTTAATCAAAGATAAGAGAACATGTTTTACATTGACATGCAGAAATGCGTTATTTTGCCTGTACAAAGACAACCTCTTTGTACGTTTTCAGGAGAAAAACTACGCTAGAGCCGGCGATAGGGGGGTACTGAGTGTTCACCGCACAAGGCCCCACGAGTAGCCCGGCCGCGCTCTGACAATTTTTTTATAATAAATTCAGAGCGTAATTTGAAAAACATGTACCTTTCATAAAAGATTCATAAATAAGTAAGTTAATTTTTTTCGGCCTTAAATTTATTTACCCACACAGCCCCGCAAACCCTATGACTGGCTTTGCTAAACCATAAAGTTTTCAAAACTACTGTTTTTAATAATAATCTTTAAAGATGTGCCTTTATTATTCAAGTTACAAGGTTAGAAATGAAATTTTAATGATTGTAACTGTAAGCAGGACCTTTCAAAGTAAATGCGAGGCCGGGGCGAACAACGTTTTTGAGGCCCTTCAAAATGAATATGAGGGAAAAATATAAAATGTTAAGGGTCGTTCGATGATATGTCATAAAACTGTTATTTAAACTACATAAATATTATGCATTATTTTTTAACAGATTAAGTGAAAAATTGAGGTCCCTTAAACTGTGAAGTTCGGGACAATTGTCCCTCTTGTTCCCCCCAGTAGCGTGTAGGGGGGGCTCCCACGGCCCCGGGGGTATCCGTATTGGGGGGCATCTAATCGAAGAGTGAAATAAAAATGTATCAATTGTCCGATTTCCGGGTTTTATAAGTATTAATTTCTTCTGCTTATATTGCATATAGATTACCGCTTAATATCGCATTTGTGAAGTCATTTTCAAAACTAAAATTAATAAAAACACATTTGAGATCTTCCAGGTCACAAGAGCGACTGACCAACTTAGCTTTAATCGGCATTGAAAAAGAATTCCTCACAGATGATGTGAAAGATGAATTAGTTCAAGTGTTCTCTGAAAGGAGATGTCGTTTGGGGAACCGAATTCCATATTTCGACGGATATACACGTTTTGAGGTCTCCTCGTTTTGACTATTTTCCCGATGATATGTGTCCATGTGCTAGACGTTAAAATTTTTGACATTAGTTATCGATCGAGCCATAAAAAGTCTCTAACAAAGCGCGTGCATTTAGTTATTTTATTATATAATAAGTATCTAACATGTAGGATGTTTAAGCTTTAACGTTCACCCAAATTACACAAAAACGGTAATAAATTGAATAAACTGTTTATATAGGATTATAGTCCATGTTGGGTCTATGAAAAAAAAAATTTGAAAATCTTTAAATTATAAAATAATTTAGAAAATTCAAAATTTTTAGTCGTAGGGGCACACAATTAGGGAATTGCTCCCGGGCATCACCAAACCTCTGCACGCTTCTGCCCCCCACCCCTCTGATGAGGCCTGACTGTTAAGCATTTTTTAAACTGTCCGTTTGTCTGTTATGATTCAGTACAAGCTAAATTAAACGAATCTGCTTTATTTTTCGTCACCATGGACATCCACAGGGAAAGGTAAACGGGGCACTTGCCCCTCCCTGAAACCGAGTACTCCATTAATGACCAAATGAAAGGGGGTCAAGTTAAAAGTTCGTTAATATTTTACTGCAATCCTTTGAATATTTTTTTGCGGACGCCCTTGTTCGTTACTATTATAAGAATTACAGCAAATTTTACGTACCTACAGAAAAAGGTACCCTTCTCGCTTATTTAAATCAAATTATCACTTTGCTACTATCGCAAAAATAACATATGCCATAATATTTAATCCCCTATTCCTTACATAACCAGTGATAACACAGATTAGCGATAAATCGTGTTTCTGGCGTCATGATAAAATGTTGATGAGCAAGACTTACATTATACAATTTGATATTCATGTACACATTTATCGTTTTTAAAAACGTAACATACAGAATTGAACATAATTGTTCACTCAGAAACCTCAACTACAGCTCATGGAAGTGTTATTAAAAAAAGTGGGTGACAAACAAGTTAAAACAACAAATAATGAACCAGTAATGTCTATAATTACTGCTATGATGCAACAATTTTGAAAGGACATGTAATAGATGTGTTGGACTGTACTACTAATTACTAATTTAAACGTTTATTGAATTTTAAATATAAACTTCCTGTTACTTAAGTCTTACTGGTGCAGAAACCACCGATTTAAAAAAAAATTCAAATGTACAAAATAACAAATCTAGAAAACTTTAATATATCATTAAACTACAAAAAGTTTTAAAAACAATAAAATAACACTGGCACTAAATTTATTAGGATTTTTAAATTTTTTTGTACTGAAGGGTTAACTACATTGCTGTTTTAAAGCAATTTTATGATTTTTTTAGTAGTTTTTCATAACCGTGTACAGATTTTTTTAAATGGGCATTAATGCTGTTCGTCAATTTTACAAAACAAAATAATACTGTGGTAGACAGACAAAAAATAAATTAAGCAAACTCAAAATAACAGATGTTAACAAGATGTATTGTATTTTAATACTTTTTTGGAGATTTTTGATCTCTTCAAAATTAATACAGCACATTTTGGCTTTGAACAATCAATACTCGATTTAGCAGTAGCGATTTGAGCAAAAACTAAGGTAAAATCCAGGTTTCTTTTTGTTTTTTATTGAGGCCCCTGCGATGCTGAGGCCCTAGGCCTATTGAGGTACGGTAATATGCCACTGAGATTAAGTTATTTCAAAAAATTCGTATTGCCAGCCCCAGCATACTAATAATTTTACTATAACATATTAAATATTTTTAAAACAGCACAATTTTATTTTTATTTGTGAACTCAACATTCTCAAATAATCGTGCCTCAAAACTGATTTGTTTTTTGAACATATTCACTCTAATATTAAACATTTAAATAAAAATTAGATCTTTTTAATGCATACCATTCAAATACCACACACAAATAAATTTAAAAAAAGCACAACACTAAGGCTTAAACGACACAAAAAAATTGCACTTGTAGAAACAGCACTCTATACATTAATTTAAAATACTAGCTATCATGTCACAGAAGCACTATCAAATGTGATGAATAGCAGTAATTGAGGCATGTTTACTTTGAATACAACTATCTCGTACTATTTAAGCCGAGCCTATTGGATTGTACACTGAATTCAGTAGCTGCCATTGAATGAATATATCCTGTTAAAGTTAACAAGTCATTGCTAGGTACAAACTGTGGTGTGGTGTAAGCAGATGTTTAAAAAAAAAACTCGCTTTCCTCTGCATTACCATTTACATGACAATCATTACATTTTTTTAGTAGTTCAAGGTTTAGTGTTAATACCAGCGTATTTTAACATAATAACTACAAACATTTTAATAAATTAGATGCTGTACCATTGGTGGGCATTGTGCAAAACGCATACATGTGAAGGTCATGCATTTTGTGGAACTACAGGTTATGTGCTACAGGTCACAAACGAAAATGAGCACTAAAAGTTAGATCACTTATCAACCTGCAAGCCTCCAGTCGAAAAAATCGAGCTACCTAACCATACTTTGTCAACACACCGCACACAACACGTTAGCCACAAAACGACACAGACATACAAGGCCAAAAACATAAACTTTCTCGATTCCTTTTGGAACTGGTCATGCCGCACGCAACATTTACAAGCAGCACTAAATTTTGTGTGTGACGTCAAGTTGAAATTGAGATGAGTAGTTCCAGTGTACAACCGAGACGTCACCTTAGTGACCAGTAGTTCCGAAGCCACCTGCTAACCAAAGGCGTATCTTAATTATTTTTTTGGGTAACCAAAAAGAATTATTTGACTCGTTGAAAGCCGGTTGCTTGGAACAGGCTGGTTGCTTATTCATTTTAAATAATAGATACAAGACGATGACGACATAAGCTGATGTAAATTTAAAAAACATTCACCTTTAAAGAAGAGCTAGTATCAACTGCATCAATATGATTCATCATAATTGTTCAATAAATAAATACTGTATCAAAAATACTGTTTATTGCACTAATTTTAGCGTTATCATGGCACCCACCGTCATAAAACAATGGTTATGATTTATAAGTTATAAATTATAACTCATTTATTAGATTAGTACTTAAGACACTAATCTAAGATGTTGTTTTTTATGTTCATCAATCAAGGTTCATCTTTATTTTTTTTAAACTATTTCGTTTTTCAATGCCTAGAAAATTTTAGCAAAGTGAGATAAGCAAATGAACTTGTTTTGTATGTTTGTTCAGCGCTACTAAACACATACACTAGCAAACAATTTCTAGCTGTAGCTTCTTGTTTGGTACATTAACGTTGATTGTAGCTCTGTTTTTGAAAACTATAAACAACATACAAAAATACTAATAAGGGCACAAGCAGGAAAATTAAACTACCAAGTTATAGGTAAATAATCTTTAATTATTAAGTAATTAATGAATGAATCTAAACAAATGGCAAACTACATATAAACTAAATTATTTGTTAATACATGAATGTAATTAAAAACAGTACAAATAAAATTTTAAAAATCAAATAAGGCATTTTTTGCAGACATTTTTCTGCAAAGATTAAATGCATAGATAAAACGACAACTAAATTAAGAGAAAACTGCAATTCTGTTTTTTTTTTGCAATGGAATTCAATGTTAATAGACTTTGTACTATAACTGTAGTAGTGCGCTTTCCATTCTTCACAACACTTACATATATTAACGCTCAATAACAAACAAAGCAAAAATTTACGCTCAAAAGCTATTTTACATTCTCATCAACAAAGCAACAATTAATGCTTAATACTATAGAAAGAATAATCAACTCTAAAATTGACAAAACAGGTAAGTTAAATTTTCTTACAAAAATATAAATTTTAAAATGATTTTGGAAGAATTTGGGATAAATATAAACTTAAGTTTTAAGACTAAATACCATGCTTAAGAACTGTTCGTATTGGATAGTTATGAAGCCGTCCTGATCGGTGTCATGTTGGCGAAATGAGGCCGTTAGAGTCTGAAATTTAAGAATAAAACATTGACCATATTTGAAGCCCTCTCAAACAATTTCGATTAAAAACTTTATAAATAAGAGCAATTAAAAGTAATCAGTGTAAAACAAAATGCAAATTTATCATTTTAAAAATAGTATTAAAATGAATAACAGGCAAAAATGTTCAAATTATAAAACCCAATCATCAACCACCAAAATGTACTCACATATAAGATAACACAGCATTGTATGAAGTCATCAAATAATATGGTACCCCGCGCATGTCTGTCAAACTTGCGTATTAACATGTCGATGACTCCATCTGATAATCGGTAACCAAAAGAATTAAGGGCAGTTCGTAATTCACTTTTATCGATGTTTCCAGAACTGTCCCTATCGAATGATCGAAAACAATTTTGCCAATCCGTAACATATTTCCAGAGAGCCCCAAAATCTTCAAAGTTCACTTTACCACTGTTGTGTTTATCAAACATACCTGAAATTAAATAAAACATAAAAAACTACGAATTTTAGAAGGAACTACGTCACTACTTAACTCAAATTAAGTCTAAGTGTATAAAAATATGGCACGTATTTTAGCTATTAAGTGTTAATTGTTATGTTAATTACTCACCAATCATTAAACGTACTGTTTCAGGATTAAATGGGCTCCATGTACCATTAGATAAAGCAACTTGCAGTTCGTCTGCACTAATATATCCACTTCTGTCTTTATCAACCCTTTAAATAATAAATTTGCATTAAAAATCGTTTAAATAAACCAAAATTAACATACACCAACACCTGTTTGAGGTTATAAGCAGTACTAACCTTGTAAATATACTCCATAAAAATTCTTTATTTGGCATGGGCGTTACTTGTGCCATTTTGGCGTTAAGATTTAAATCCTCAACCAAATTAACGTATCTACAAGCAACAGCTTATATGCAACTAAACCACTGAACTAAACACACGTCACTTAAGCTTTCTGATGATTTCTGACTACTATGAACTGACGATGACGTTTAGTTATAAATGACGTCATGACACATTTTAGGATACGTTCAAAAGTAAAAGTTGTGCAAGATAAAAAAAAAGCCCCCACAGTTTGTACCTCAACAATAATTACAATAATTTATTATCACAACGATGATGACGTGTAAAAATAATTATGTTGTAGCCTATAACTGACTCATACGACCTTACAAAAAATGAGGAAATTAATAGAACATGATGAATATTTTTAAAATATTTAATAATGCTGACATAAAACAAACAATTTCAACTTAACAATTTATTTACAAACAACATTACTGTTTAGTATACAAAAATTTTCACAACATAGAAAACTTTTATACATGTTTTGTTCCATAAAATAAATTAATTTTAAATATTTTTAACTACAGACTAGTTCAATAAATTCAGTAACCATAGAATTTGAAAAATATTTAACAATCAGATATAATTTCGTATTACTATTACAATAATCAAATGTGTATAGCGATTGGAAGGATACGTTAATTATAGATCTTGAAATTTAAGATATAAAAATTGAGGTAGCAAATGTAAAAGAGTGATTGCATTTTCTTCTATAATTTAAATAGTTTCAATATTACAAATGGTCACTATAAAAACGTGGAATGATGTACATTTATTTAAAAAAGTATAGTGAGTGAATAGGCATCGAACTTTAGAACTATATTTTGCTAAACGAATTTGTGAAATAAATTTAAGTGGAGTGGCTAATGAACCTTATTATATAAAAACCAATATATACCAAATAAGAAACTGGGGGGACTAAGAATATGGTTTTGACTTATGTACTTCTTCATTTCAGGCACTGACATTTCTATCACATCGATTATTTCATCATCTACACCTCCTCCCTCGGTAACTTTCATGTCATCGGTCACTTCACAGTAGTAAGCCGTCTGCACACTTCCAGTACTTCCAACACCAGATCGATACGATGCAATTTTAATTAGGCTTGAAAGGGGTACACTATAGCCACATTCTTCAAAAATTTCTTCCTTGGCAATCTCTTCCAAAGACAGATCTTTATCAATAATACCGCCACATAATTCTAGAGTAATACCAAGCTCGGCTGGGTACTTTTCAATATTTATTTTACCCCCCTTGCGGTCCCCTTCTGCGATGCTACCAAAATACACTGCCGGTCTAAATTGTTTGACAAGAATAAATACATCTCTTGTGATATTATAAAGCACTATTACCACACTATCATGCACATGAAGTAAATCCCAGGTTCTGCTTTTACCATTTTGTTTAAAATGCATGGTTATGGGTTTTACATACTTTGATTGCTCCAATGGTTTGATAACGACATCTGTTAAATTATTCATTTTACGAAGTATTATCAAATTTGAAGCACGTAAGTTTGATATTACTGCCGATAAACCTAATACGGCACGCGTGGCTAATTATTTTATCATTTATAACTGCACTCTAGAAACGACGCTATCAGGACGGTAGGGCACGTTCAGAAACTACTCTAAAATGAAAGCATAGATACGTTCCAAGTATAAAATAGATTGTTTAGTAACAAAATAATAAATAAAATAGACTGTAGCTGTATAACTTCACGATTGAATTTCTATAGTACAACAATATACATTATTTATCAAAGTAACAAATTCATTTATGTATATGGAAGCCCATAAGTCTTTAATAATAAAAGGAAACAGCAAGTTCTGATATTTGATTGCGGCCTTGAATACCGGTCTTTGGCATTTACACGTAGTATGTACAGGGGACGCTGTTTTTAACTCTCAAATACGAACAGTAAATGTGGTACACTGACTACCCTCACTGCTATATCGTTCAGGCATACTTACCTGGCGTAGAGGTTACCGTGATCAACAAGGCGGTTCCTCCAGGGTGAGGCCCTTCCATTGCACTTAGGTCGGGCTGACCCCTGCGATTATCCCTAATGTGGATAACTCGGACGCGTAATTTTTGGTAGTCGGGACTGCGTACGCGCTGTCCCGGTTTTAATGCAAGTACAAAGTAGTCCCTTAAAAATAACGCTTACCATAAGAAGACGTTATGTAATTATAATGTTACCGTTACACATCAATAACAATCAATTTACAATACCTTCAACATAAATTTATTTGTATTTTGTATGTATTGTTGGCATAAGTGGTGTTATTATGCGTTAATTATTATTTAATGTGTGATTAAAAAGTTAATTTTACAGCAAATCTCCCATATAACAACTATTCTAGGAAAACATGCAATGTTGACTGTTGCTTTGTCAAAATTTCGTAACAAAAACCGTATATAAATTTATTTACTTACTAAACTTTGTTTATAAAACTAAATTATTGTATAATTGCTGGTTCAAAAAAACCTTTTTGAAAACACCCCTTATCTGTTTTATTTTCTTAATAGTTTCATGAGTTTTCTTTCTATCTATTTAATAATAAAAACTGTTTTACAGTTCTTTATGATCAATCATATTGTATTTTATTAATGTTTCACTTAATTATTGCTGTTGTAATATTTTTATTATTTAAATATGCATTAATACTTTTGGTGTGTCCAAATAATAAGTATACCGTTCGACAATAATAACTTTATTAAGTTGTACGGTTATCCCCCGTGCCTACCCACATACTCCGCCATATATAGGCGGGGTAACGGTCGGCCAACATTAAAGTAGTTCATTTAAACTACCGTTGGTGACGCTTGGCTCTGTCAAACTGATTCATACAACAATAGTCGACGAGTTTTGTGCCGGTGTTTATTTATTTTATCTTCCATTTGTGTGGAACATCCCGTTTTTTAATTAAACTTAACTATGGGTGGTGTAGAAGTTGAAAAATCCGATGTAAGTAATATTTGTGCTTAATTATTATTGTTTTCGACGACTATACGTGATAGGAATGTATTATTGTTTATGAATGTATGCATCATTCAAGATAATGAGCTTCTAGTTAAATTTATCTTATATTTTGGGCGTTGTCTTTATATTTTACCTAAGATTTCGTTCATTTCTAGGTTGAAATTAATCTACGTAACCTGAAGTTGGCGGGACATGTTGGATTCGACAGTCTTCCAGACCAGCTTGTTTCGAAAAGCATCCAAAATGGATTTATATTTAATATTATGTGCATCGGTAAGTGCTTACTTTAATATTGTTTTGTTGTTAACGTAGTAATTCGTCGCTTTGCAAGATTTTAAGTTTTGTGTGTGTTATTTGTAATGGAATTTTAGGTGAAACTGGTTTGGGGAAATCAACACTGATGGATTCCTTATTCAACACCAATTTTGAATCTTCACCAAGTCCACACACTCTTCCTACTGTGAAATTAAAGGCACATACTTATGAACTGCAAGAAAGCAACGTACGGCTAAAGGTAGGATCTTCTATTTTGTTAATTGTAGTTTTATAGTTGTATTACAATGCAGTCAGAGCAAGTTTAGTTTTCCATGAAAGATCATCTTTCATTGTGTATATCTTTTGCTCTAGTTAACAATTTGTGACACTGTTGGTTATGGTGACCAAATAAACAAAGAAGACAGCTTTAAGGCAGTAGTAGATTACATCGATAACCAGTTTGAAACTTATCTGCAAGAAGAACTCAAAATTAAACGATCTTTATCCAGTTATCATGATGCTCGCATACACATTTGCTTGTACTTTATTTGCCCCACGGGACATGGGTTAAAATCAATCGACCTGGTGTGCATGAAGAAACTCGATCAAAAAGTCAATATCATCCCAATAATAGCCAAAGCTGACACAATATCCAAAACGGAACTCCAAAAATTCAAGTCAAAAATTATGGCCGAACTCCAAAACAACGACGTCCAAATCTACCAATTTCCGACCGACGATGAATCCGTATCTGAAATAAACACGTCGATGAACGAACACATCCCTTTCGCTGTTGTTGGCAGTACCGATTTCGTTCGTGTTGGTAATAAGATGACCCGTGCCCGTCAGTACCCGTGGGGCACCGTTCAGGTAGAAAACGAATCTCATTGCGATTTCGTTAAGTTGCGAGAGATGCTGATTCGCACGAATATGGAGGATATGCGCGAGAAAACCCATGGTCGGCATTACGAATTGTATAGGAAGAAACGACTCGAACAGATGGGATTCAGTGATGTGGATGCTGACAATAAACCGATCAGTTTCCAACAGACGTTCGAGAATAAGCGAACAAATCATCTTCAGGAATTGCAGCAGAAGGAAGATGAAATGAGGCAGATGTTTGTTGTTCGTGTAAAGGAAAAGGAAGCCGAATTAAAGGATGCAGAAAAAGATGTAAGTTTCTTATTAAATCATTAGCATGCATCAACATCCCAAAAACAAACAAAATTATACAGGGTGATTCAAATTCGAGGGCAACCATGGGGATCTCGCTTATTAGTGAAGATAGAGGAAAGGTTTAAATTTGTCAACGTTGCAAAATTTTATGCTCATCAATAATATCAAAACAAATTTGAAATATCTTCAACTGTTTTTGAAACAATTGAAAAACAAAAGAAAAAATGACTTGGTTTTTTTGCCATAACTTTTTTTTTATAATTTTTTTTGAAATCTGTAAAAACTTTTACATGACCACTTTTTATTTTACTTTTAATGCTGCCATCAATTTTTTGCTGTGCCGATTCCGTTTCGTTTTATAGGTACTAACTTTTTAATTTCTTATGGGCAACAAACTTGATTTTCATCTAGTTGGCTAGAACTTTTTTTCTGATTTCAAAAATGTATTACATGATAATGTTATTTACATAAACAACGTATTTATTTGGAAAAAAAACTGTTTTCATATATTCAACATATACAGGGTTCTCGTTTTTCGAGGGCCACTATAGGGATCTCGTAAACGGTAAGAGTTACGACTTCGGTTAAATGAGGGCAAAGCTGTATATTCAGGAACTTAATAATTCGATGCAAACAGAACTTATCTAGCTCTTTCAGTTTTTGAGATATAGGGAAAAAAGTAAAAAAGTGGATATTTGTTTGTTGTCCGTAACTATTTCATTTGATGTCGAATTTCATTTCTGTTAAAACGTTTTCATGGTAACTTTTTGCAAGGAATCAAATTCCACAATTATATTTTCCGTGCGACGTTTCGTTTTTTTAAAACCATCATCAGGTCAATTTTTTCTTATGGTCGCTATATCTGATTTTAACACCAATTTGTAGAGCATTTTTTTCTGAATTCGACAATGTAAAACACTTGGGACTTTTTTGAAACAATTGTTGTTACAAATGGCAAAAACAAATATTTAATTTAAAACGAATCCTAATCGGCATGCTAAATAATTGTCTTTGTCCCTTTTTCTTTGGAAGCACGTAAGTAAACCGCATGAAATTACTATTAAAGGGATTTAATTAAAAAAATAGGTATTAATAAATATGTTAGGAATGCATTAACATTGTTCACTTATTAGCAAATATTTTTAGAATATTTTCTTTGGTTAAGTAATAAATTTCTCTAAAATGTGTGTTTAATCCTTATTTAGCATACAATTATTTGCAACAAAAAATAACCAGTTATGCCTTTTATCTGTGTTAATGACTTCTAATAAGCAAAAAGCGTAAACAGATTTCTGGACGTTTTTTGTTAACTATGAACACTTATATTATTTGATTATGAAAATTTTGTTACAAATAATTGTATGTCAAATAAGGATTGAACACACATTTTAGAGAAATTTATTACTTAACCAAAGAAAATATTCTAAAAATATTTGCTAATAAGTGAACAATGTTAATGCATTCCTAACATATTTATTAATACCTATTTTTTTAATTAAATCCCTTTAATAGTAATTTCATGCGGTTTACTTACGTGCTTTCAAGGAAAAAGGGACAAAGACAGTTATTTACCATGTCGATTAGGATTTGTTTTAAATAAAATATTTGTTTTTGCCATTTTTATCAACAATTGTTTCAAAAAAGTCCCGAGTGTTATACATTGTCAAATTCAGAAAAAAAAAGCTTTACAAATTGGCGTTAAAATCAGATATAGCGTCCATAAGAAAAAATTGACCTGATGATAGTTTTAAAAAAACGAAACGTCGCATGAAAAATATAATTGGGGATTCTGATTCCTTGCAAAAAGTAGCCATGAAAAAGTTTTAACAGAAATGAAATTCGACATCAAATGAAAAAGTTACGGGCAAAAAACAAAAATCCACTTTTTTACTTTTTTCCCTATATCTCAAAAACTAAAAGAGCTAGATAAGTTCTGTTTGCATCGAATTATTAAGCACCTGAATATACAACTTTGACCTCATTTAACCGAAGTCGTAACTCTTACCGTTTACGAGATCCCCATAGTGGCCCTCGAAAAACGAGAACCCTGTATAATAACTAGATGAAAATCAAGTTTGTCGCTCATAAGAAATCCAAAAGTTAGTACCTATAAAAAAACACTCAATCGGCACAGCTAAAAATTGATGGCACCATTAAAAGTAAAATAAAAAGTGGCCTAGAAAAGTTTTTAGATTTAAAAAAAAAATAAAATAAAAAAGTTATAGCAAAATAAACAAATTAATTTTTTTTTTCAGTTGTTTCAAAAACAGTTGAAGATATTTTAAATCTGTTTTGATATTATTGATGAGCATAAAATTTAGCAACTTTGTCAAATTTAAACCTACCCTCTATCTCCAGTAATAAGCGAGATCCCCATGGTCGCCCTTGAATTTGTCACACTCTGTACAGGGTTAGAACAAAGTCCCGTAACGATCTATTATTTTAGTTATTTTCAAACCTTGTGTTATTAAATTTGGCTTAAATGTGTAGTCAAAATAAACATTTTATTGATATTTTAAATCTTTTTACATTTCTGGTTTAGCAGGAATATATCCCAACTTAATTTTTTTAAATGAAACACACTGTATAGGTACTTTTACATTTTTGGATGCAGAAAAATAAACTGCATTCACAAACATCACAAAGGGTTTTGTTTTTTAAAACAGTTAATGAATAACAGAAGATTAAGATCATAGAGGGTGTCCAAAAGCCAAGACGAATTATTCGATAGCGCTGTTATTAGTAAAAAATGTTTAAAAAATTTAGTCATTTATCACATACCTTAAAATTATGTTTAACTATGAGTCGATCTAAACAGCCGAATCTTCCTTAAGTATAAACAAATTTTACTACGCTTACCATTATTGGTATTGAGATTATGGTTGTTATTAACAAAGGTAACCACAGTAAAATGTGTTTATACCTAAGGAAGACTCATCTGTTTAGATTGAGCCATACACAGTGTTTTGTTTTTACGCACCGATACATAACTTTGTTTTTTTAAATAGAATACTTTGTATATTTTGTACTTTTTGATGCAAAATTATATTCTTTTACAAAACTATTTTAGGTATTTTGTACCTAAAATCAATAGTTTTTGAGTTATTTTAGTTTTTATGAAAATATTGACAGGACAAGACTCTTAAAAAAATAGTATTATTTTTTAACTTAGCAATGTCAGAACGAATTTCTCTGAAACTTTGTTCAAAAAAAGGTCGTAGTGATTGCTGACTACTTAAAATTTTAAAATAAAATACAGGGTGTTTCTTATGCTCGGTCCATTAGCTAAAGTTCAAACACGAATAAGTAAATTTTTTTAAATGGAACACCACCCTGTATACTTTTACATTTTCTTATCGATATTTTAATTATCGTTAAAAACTCTAGTTGGTTAATTATGTCGGAAGATTAATATTTCTCGAGTAATCGCTGTTTTCTTGATAATTTTCTGGCACAAACGAAATTTGTAATTGAATTGAACTAGTAGGCTTTGAAAGCATCTCAAAAATTTGTTTTAAATATCGAATACAATAATTCTATGTGCAAAAATAAAACATTTTCTGAAGTTAAAAATAATTTTAGATTATGTGTTATGACTACAAACAACTTTTAGTCTAAATTTTTACTAATAAATAATAAAATAAAAATAAAATCTAGTAATTCATCTTGGCTTGGACACCCTGCATAACTACTTACAGTTTGCTGTCAAATTTTATTGTTCTCGGTCATTAAAAACTTTGTTAATGGCAGTAAAAGCTGCAGCATTAGAGCAAATTGAAATTTTGATGATTCTCTAATTTTTACTGCCATTATAATAGTTTTTAATGATAAACAACAATAACATTCGACAAAAAACTGACAGTAGTTACATGTACAGGGTGGCCTATTTTCGATGCCCGGGTATCTTGGTTATTATCAGAGATAGAAAAAAACTAAGTACGTGGTCTCGATTTATTTTTTCGAGAGAAATTCATTACAGTAAACAGATTTTTGAAATAATTTTTAATTATCGAAATATAGCCAAAAACCGATTTTTGGCACTTTTCAAAAATGTTAAATATCTTGCTTAAATGAAAAGATTAAAAAAAAATTGAAAAACATTTTTGGCATGATTTTTTGTGCTTAATAAGATAGCGATGTTCAATTGTTTTTTACTCATATCAATACCGATATATTACACCTAACTTTCTTATTTTAAATGGCAACCATAAGCAAATTATATATTTTTAAAAAGCACAAAAAATAAGCTTTCAACTCATGTCAAAGCCAACTATGGTTGCCATTTAAAATAAGAGAGTTAGGTGTAATATATCAATATTTGTATGTGTAAAAAAAATTTTACATCGCTATCTTATTAAAGGCAAAAAACCATGCCAAAAATGTCTCTAAAGTTTTTCTCTAGATGTTCGTTTAAGAGAGATATTTAACATTTTTGAAAATTGCCAAAAACCGGTTTTTGGCTATATTACGAAAATTAAAAAAGGTATTAAAAATCTGTTTACGGCAATGAATTTCTCTCGAAAAAATAAATCGAGGCATGTATTTGGATTTTTTCTATCTCTGATAATAACCGAGATACCGTGCCAAATTTTAAAAAGCACGGTTTGAAAATAACAAATTTAATGTTAAAATAACAAAAACAAATGAAGACAGATAAACTAAATTTCAAATCTACTCAAAAAAGTGTCCTGATAATGTCGAAAAATATTTTGAGTGTAATTTCAAGTAAGTTCAAATAAGTTAAATTAAAAACGTCATTTTTTTGTTTATCAATAGTGCAAAAACTTTTTTTTTTACAACATTTGAATCAGATAATTTTGACCCATTTACCCCACTTTGTATCTCTTACTGTTTCCCCATGCTGTTCACGATAACTGGGACACCCTGTTTTTATAAAGTACTCCTACATTTTACTAATATTCAAATGTTTTTGGTACGAATTTTAAATCACTTTTCAATTATTTAGTTGCATGCCAAGTTTGATAAACTGAAGAAGGAACATACAGACGAAAAGAAAAAGATTGAAGAGGACAGGAAGAAATTGGAAGATGAAATGGTGGAGTTCAACAGAAGGAAAGTGCAATACCAACAAATGGGATCCAGTCACCACACACTCACCCTAGGCAAAAGTAAAAAAAAATAATTACACGATTTCTCTTGGTTTTAAAATTTTTTAATTATTTTTTTAACAGTATTTTTAACAGCACATTTTATTTGTACAATTAAATAATCACTTTATAGATTATATTTTTTAAATTAAATATCGCGAACTGTATATGAGTTTCGAATATTTACGCAACTTAGTTTTTTTATAGAGTGGTTTCGTGAAGTGTTTTTGAATAGCCAAAGATCCAATTTTAAACTGTAATTTAACATTTATTTTTTGTGTTAGCAAATTTTTAACGTTTTATAGCGTATTCCAAATGGTTGCATTTAAATTTAATTCTTAGATACAAAGGGGGGGAATGTGACGGCCAAAATGTAGGTAGTAGGTTAAAATTATGGCTTCCTGAAACGTATACCAAAAGTAATGCAACATTGTTTATGTATTTTAACAGTTTGTTCTTTATTTTTCTCTAAATGCGTTTACAGAAACTAATAATAACATTTGCGTTTTGTCTTCCATTGTTTTGAATTTCAGCCTAAACAAAGAATTGTGGGTCTGTAAAAATAAGGTTTTTTGGCCCAGTGCATTTGATAACAACTACGAAGGAATGCTTTTGATTTGCAAAGAAACAGGCCGAACATAGGTCAAATCTTTTCAAAATCATTTATTAGTGATGAATTTTAAACACAAAACACAAGGGCCCTAAAAATTACCTTTATTTTGTTTTGAGTCTGGTTACATGGACTGCATTTATATACAGGGTGGTCCACTTTTTAGTAGCAGGACTTTAACAACTTATTTTAAAGCGAATATTCCATATCAATATGTCCAAAAACGCTTCATTTTAAGATGCAGGGTGTTGAAATTTTCAAAAAAATATCGATAATGTTTAACCGTTTCTCAACCAGTAAATATATTTAAACCAAATTTGGTATACAGCACCACCTTACAGGTTACCACATTCGGTGAAAATTTCAAGTACCACAAGCAACCAGTGGCGGAGTTGTCGGGGTTCAGTTTCAATAAATTTTATAAAAAACTAGTACGGCCCTGTTCAAAATCAAACTCGAACTTGTTTTTGGGTGGAGCATTTTATTCTAAACAAAAAGTGTCTATTGAGTTTTCTTGGTATCTGCCACCGTTTGGCGCGAAATTTGATTTATTTTACCATTTTCGCGAAAAATTTGCTCTCAAGTTCGATCTAAAAATATAGCTAATATTCGTGATAAAGAAGTAATTACCGATTTTTGCAGTTTTTAATAACAGAACATGCTAATAATGACGGAATAAGTTCCGCTAAATTAACGATTAATGAGCATTTACTCTGCAAGTTGCAATTTTCTGCTTTTCGCGATATTTTTAGATCGAATTTTTCGCGAAAATAGTAAAATAAATCAAATTTCGCGCCAAACGGTGGCACATACAAAGAAAACTCAAGAGACACTTTTTGTTAAGAATAAAATGCTCTACCCAAAAACAAGTTTGAGTTTAATTTTGAACAGGTCCGTACTAGTTTTTTATAAAATTTATTGAAACTGAACCCCCACAACTCCGCCACTGGTTGCTTGTAGTACTTGAAATTTTCACCGATTGTGGTAACCTGTAAGGTGGTTCTGTATACCAAATTTGGTTTAAATATATGTACTGGTTGAGAAACGGTTAAACGTTATCTTTAAAATGAAGCGTTTTTGGACCCATGTTGATATGGAATATTCGCTTTAAAATAAGTTTTTCTATCGACTGTTAGTCCTGCTACTAAAAAGTGGACCACCCTGTATAAATATGATAATACTTATCATTATTTACCATGATCTTTGAGAATTGATTAATATAAGGATTTTAATTCGTATTTCGTTTAGTGATCATTTTCATAGTTTTTAAAATGTCTCGTGTGAAAAGTCTGAAGGAATTAATTGTGTGAAATGTATGTGGTTTTTGTCAATTTTGTCAGCAAAAATGACAAAATCCTTGAGCCGTAACAATGGAAACGTCGTTTTCAGTCGTATAGGATGTACCACTTAATAATACAGGTCACTATGGGTGTTTTTTAGTACTAAAGATAAAGATTCGGTTAAATCAGCAAAAAGTTACCTACTACAGAGCTAGATTTGTAGCCATATTCAAGTGTTTAGCATGTGAAATTATTTAAATTCGAGGACACTCAGATTTTTGTACTTAAAATTTAATATTAAAGAAGTAAAAAAAATCGAAGTTTTGTTTTATGTCTTTAATCAAGTTAACTATGCATCTTTTTTTATAACTTGAATATCAGCACAAATTAAGCTCTATTGTATGTAACTTTACCTTAACCGAATCTTATCTTGCATTAAGACACTCATACTGTCCTGATTTGAATGATATACCTGTACGAAAAACAATACAGTGTGTTGCTTTTTTTTTTTAATAATGAAAGTTATAAAACTAGGAATTTAATGTGACTTTAAAGAAGCAGTTTATAAGGCACTATTTAAAACGACTTTCCATTATTTTAAAAATGAATGATAGTGAAATAATAACTTAAATAAACATTTGCGATTATTTATGTATTAAATAATTTATTGTTAACAAATTTTTAGCGTTAATAATTGCTGTAAGGGATGTATAAGTGAACGTGTCGCCGTGAATGATCTATTATTACTTTTTCCAGCTGCATGTAAACTAATTAAAGTTATTTATTGGAATATAATTAATATTAAAATATAATAAATCTTTTAAATATTCTATATTGTGCTGCTGCAGTGTGGTCTGTTGACCATATTTGTAAATGTGTCATAAATTATATTCATTTGATATAATTGTAGTTTTACTATCTGACCGCTTGTGTTCTCTTCAAACGGCACTCTCTCCTGGCCGGACGAGCTTCGCAAACCTGGTGTAGTACGTGTATTTTTTTGCAAAGTTGGGGACCTTTACGGGTCTAGGAATTATTTTTGGAACTATTATTCGAGGTTTTATTACTTTTTCATGTTCCTGCAAAATTAAAAATTTGTTAGAACAACTTCATAAGTTTTAGTAATAAAAAATCCGTCCCAAAATGTTTCCAGTGACTCTTTCTATTGCTTGTACAGGATGGCCCAAATTCGAATGTTTTATGGGGTATCTAGGTTACCATAATAGTGAGCGAAAATCTGATATCGGTCTCTTCGGTAATTTTTTTAAGATAAATACGCCTTTGTTATCAGGTTTTTCATGATTTTTAATTTTGGCACTACAGACAAAAAATGCAACAAATACACAAGTATACATTTTTGAAAAGCTAAAAAAACTGTCTTTTATATAATAATAACCACATCTCAAAAATCAAAGTGAAAAAAAAATTAATTTGTTTAAATTAAGCATAAAAATGTTTATGAAAAACCTTCATTACATTTAGTTCTATTTTTAAAAATAAAGAAGTTATAGTAAATTTTCAAAAATGATGAAATTTAAATTTTGTCTGTAGTGCCAAAATGAAAAGTGATGTAAAAAATTGTATAACACAGGCGTGTATCTCGGCAAAATAACCAAAGAGACTGATGTCAGATTTTCACCAACTGTAACCAAGATATTCCATAAAACATTCAAATTTGATCCATCTTGTACTTTGAAATTGTTTTTAGATATTATAATTTTTTATGTAATACCCCTGTGGTAAGAATCACCCTACGCCACTGCTTATAGCTGACTATACAGGGTGGCCCAATGACACTAATTTTGTTATTGTATATTAATCATTGCATACGGCACAAAAGTTTTAAAAGTGTATCAAAATACATTTTATGAAATGTTTTTTATACAGCATAACGATCTCGCTTATTATAAGAGATAAAGGTTTGCTTAAATTAGATCAATTATTCCCAAATATGAGAGAAGCAACAATCAATTTTTAAAAGTACAAAATTCTTTATACTTCAGAAGTTATACCAAAAAATATGAAAATGTCGAATTTCTTTTTTCTCTTTTTTGTCTTAATCATTAGATCAATTTTAATTGTACCTTAAGGTACTTTTTTTATGTAAAATGTAACCATTATTTTAGATTTTTTCACCACTATTTTCGAGATACTACTCCTAATTTCATTTTTTCTTATGGGCCGTGAAGCTGGTTATGGAATAGCTAGCTAAATGTCCTTTTTTTTTCTCTTTTAAATGAGACACTACTAGCTGTATATTTTTTTATAAATAAGTCTCAAATTCAATAAAATCGTATTTTACCCATCACTTATCAAGCTATCTACGATAATAAATGATACCGCAGACAAATGGTAACTGTCATTTGACATTTAATTGTTTTTTATTTTCATAGATAGCTTGATAAGTCAGGTAAAATATGATTTCTCTTAATATTGTGACTTATTTATAAAAATACATATAGCAAGTAATATTTCATTTAAAAGAATTAGAATTAGAAAAAATGAAATTAGTAGTATGTTGAAAATGGTAGGTGATTAAAAAAATCTAAAACAATGTTACATTATCCATTAAAAGGTACCTTAACCCATGAAATACCAAATTATTTTGGTTATTTTAATATTGTTTTTTTTTAATACATTTTTTAACATTTTGAGTAAAAAAGAACAAAAAATATTTTGTACATTGTTGATGGTTAAAAGATGTTACTTTCCAAGTTATAACATATTCTGAGATATTTGAATAATTGAAGAAAAAAAAAATCCACGCTGTTCTATAAATAGGACGCTGGTACTTAACGGGTTAAGAAAGTGCTAATAAAATTGATCTAATGAATAAAACAAAAAACAGTTAATAGAAAAAAAAGAAATTCGACATTTTGTACTTTTAAAAATTGAATTGTGGCTCCTCATGCTCAGGAATAATTAATCTAATTTAAACAAACCTGTATCTCTTGTAATAATAAGCGAGATCCCCTTGCTGGAAATGTAATCTGGGACATCCTGTATACAGGGTTAACCTTCATGAATTTTAAATTGTAGAATAACACAAATTATTTTTAATAAAATCCATAAACATGCAGGGTGTATTTGTGAAAAATCAACTGCTTTTGTTTGAAATTAAGCACACTTGAATTCTTCAAAATACTTTGTACAACACTTAAAAACAATGGCCTTATCCACTCAAATTTAGTGCTAAAAAAATCATCATTTGCACGCTGCTACAAAAATAGTGCCTGAAAAAAATAATTATAAAAACAGTGTAATAAAAATAAAACACAATTAGAATGATACATATTTAATAAGTGTATAAAAATATATACATGATTATATATTATATTATATATAAAAAAAAATTAGTACTTAATAAACATTAGTGTAGATGCTACACTAGAACATTATTATATTTGAACTGTATAATTATATTTGTCACAGAACGTAAAACTAAACAACAAATAACTTAACAAAGCTTTTCTATAGCTACACTATGGTTACTGTGTACTTATTAATCTGTTAGTGCAACATACAAAGCACTAAGTGAGTAACTAACGAATGACAGGCTCCCGAGGGGGTGGACTACGGTATTTCGCACGAATGTGCAAATATTTAGAAGCACTAGCGGGTTTATCAGGAACATCATCGTCTCTCGTGTTTCTGGAAACTACTTTCACCTGACACGGATCGTGACGCAACAGGAAATGATCCAGGGTGTCCCATCCCCCGCCGACCCGAACCATCATGTGACGTCCTTTTAACAACTGGAAAAAAAAGAATATAATAAACACCTTAAGAAATAAAAAATTAAAAGAGAAGTAAAAAAAACAGTTTTCAAGAATTTTGTGGCAATTGCTATAATCAGAATGAGTTCTTTGTTGAGCGTTGTACGATTTTGATAGGAAAACTGCATTAAAAATTATATATTGAAAATCAGGCAGTAAAAAAAATGCTAATTAACATTATTTGCACCCATACACAAGTCTGTTCACAACTGCAGTTGAATAATAAGAGTTTTTGTATGAGTAATGCATATAACCGCCATAAAAATAACAAAAATCTTAATTTATCAACAATATCTATGGCATAATCACTATAAAATGATAAAACTATTGTATTTACTTCAAATTATATCCATTTTAACAAACTATATTATGATTTAACTGATACAAGTGGGTTTATCAAGTTCGTGCTAGAAGTAAATCGGCAGAAGCCTGCGGGCACACCTAAATTGATGATTTCATACTTATGTAATTGATTCTGTGGGTTATTTTAATTATTATAAACAAATATTAACCTGTTTAATCATTTCCACACCGTTAATTTGAGTAATTGTGTCTCATTATTGCGCTATACCAAAAAAACAAGAATTTTATGCGACATAACCTATTTTACGATGTCAAATTTCTAAGCATATACAGCAAAATATGAATAAAAAAGCTTTTATTGCAACAATACATGTTCATTGGAGATTAATTTAATAATTTTCAGGAAGTAATTTCCCTTAAAAAAAATAATTTAAAAACACTTTGACAGATAGTATACGTTTAGCAATTTTGCAGTTGCTGTACAAAGTGCAAAGAATTTAATGCTTTGTAATGATTGATGTTGCATTATTTTAAACATATTTAAAGCTAAAATAGATCAAATAAGCCATATATATTGTTTTTGGGTTTGAATCGACTTTGTCGTACTATACAAGGTGTCTCAAAAATATTAGGCTCAACACTAAATTTGAATTTAGCAACTGCACCAATCTAAACCGAGCTCTTGAGCTCTTAAGATAAGCGAGATCCCAAGTTGGGGACATCCTGTAGACAGGTATCTAATAAATATCTCAACCATGAGAGATAAAGAGATGGTTTAACAATTAAACCAAATTGTACACCTCCTAACAGTAAGTACAGGGTGGTCCAAATTCAATGGGATTACATGAGTATCTCTTAATATCCAAATTAGAAAAATGGTTAAATTACCAAAAATGTGCAGTTTTTTGAGACAAACTCAGAACCGTTTTCAAAAATATGCCATGTCCCAAAAAGTGCACATTTATGGTAATTTAACCGTTTCTCTATCATGAATATTAAGCGAAATACCCATCGAATTTGGACCACCCTGTACATCGTTTTTGGTAATTTTTTGATGCAACGTTTTTTTTTGAAAAAAATTAAATCATGTCTACATCAACATTTATTTTGGTTTCTTATTGAATTCCTAAATTATTAAGGCAATTAAGTATACTCACCCTTACAAAAACGTTCCGTCCAGCGATGTTATACTTCCCTTCTCCAACTTTCCTAACTTTAAGCTTCGTACATTTTCCGTTCAAGCAATTGCAGTTCTTCTGCATTAATTTTGTCGCGTGCTGTACCCTCCTGTCGAGTTCAGTAAGATTGTCACCACCTGGTCCACGAAGCAACTCCGTTTCGACGTCCATATCGGGGTCCTCTCCGCTTCCACGAGACCACTCATCTTCTGTGTTATCACTGGGTACGCCGTCGCTGGCCCCGCTTGCTGTAATGCCTTGTAGTGACGATAGTTTGGCAACTTCGCCTCCTCCACCATGGTTGTGCAGCAGCAGAGGTTCCGTGCCCCACCTGGTGTATGTGTTGGAGGATAAGGCTGAAGATGAGCTAAAATTATATGTAAGTTGTATTACAAAACAGTTCACTTTGCAACAAAAGTTGTATATAATTTATCATGCAATTTGTTGTTTGATATTTTTTTTATTATTTGAGTGATTCATTTATAAATATAAATTAGCTTAATTTAAATTTCATTTGACTATTTTTTCAAAGCATTTCTTGAATAAGTGCAATGCCAGTTTTAAAACTGTCCAAATATACAGTGTCCAAAAGGTATGGAATATGCTATATGTACCTATATCTCAGTAAATATCAACGTTAGGGAAAAATGTTTTGAATAAAAGTAGTTTGGTAAGGAAAGACTTAGTTTTCCACCATAAGACAAAATTTAAATTCTATTTTTTCGAATAACAAAAGGGTAATGAAAAACAATTGAATATTTTTAAATTACACGATACCCCTATCCCTATATTACTCTCATTTGAGAGAATTTTTTTCTCTTTTCAATGATGCAAAACTTAAGTACCTTACTTAAGCAACTTTTTGAGAAAAACGCAAAAATATGCTCTAAAATTATTTTAATTGTTTAGTATTTATTTCTAACAAAAACATCATAAGAACTACATTTTTTTGACGAAATCTACTTATTGTAGGTATCAAAAAAAATGTGTTCTAATGATGTTTTTGTTAGAAATAAATACTAAACAATTAAAATAATTTGAGTATTTTTTGCGTTTTTCTCAAAACGTTGCTTAAGTAAGGGTACTGAAGTTTTGCATCATTGAAAAGAGAAAAAATTCTCTATCAAATGAGTAATATAGGGGTATCTTGTCATTTTAAAAAATTCAATTGTTTTTCATTGCACTTTTGTTATTCGAAAAAATAGAATCTAAATTTTGTTTTATAGTGGAAAACTAAGTACCAAACAAGTTTTATTCAAAACATTTTTCCCTAAAGTGGATATTTACTAAGATATATAACATATTTCATACCTTTTGAACACACTGTATAAATAGTAAATAAATAAATAAATGAGATTGCAACTTTTAAAGAGATTCCGGTCTTTTGAAACTGGTTTTGCACTCAGACAAGAAATACTTGGAAAAAAGATAAGTGATTTTGAATAAAGGCTATTTATACTAATGTATTTATTGTTACTAATCATGTATTTACATATGTGAAAACAGGATGACCTATACTTCACTATTACCTCAATTACATTTTTTATTTAAAAATAAAAACCAACCTATCCTTATGGCATTACATGGTGGAAGACCCTGCATACAATTTTGATGTTTTTTAAAAGGCGTCCGTTAAATAATAATTTAAAAGGTTTTAAATCTATCAGATGGTAATTGTTCCTATATTTTTGATCACTTAAACGTTTTTTTACTTATGATACCGATTTTCGCGAAAATTATTACTGCCTATAAGCTATAAATAGGCCCTTAAGATAACATTAGGTTATCTGCATTTTTTTTAGACTTATAGAACCAAATAAATGAAGTAGTTAATCAGTTTTCAAATCCAAAAAATGTCGTTTTTAACTCGAATGTCCATAAGCTACAGATTTCTTATAAACTATAAAACTTTTCGCGAAAAAAATACTACCAAACGTATTGAAATATTGAAATGGCCTTATCCTATTTGAACCAAACTAAAGGTATTTGAAAAATTGTGTGAAAAACGTTTTTAAATACATAAATATTTTGATAACAATTTAATGCAGATTTTTCTCCCATCAATTTAAGACGAAGGGTTGTTTTATGCATAACTTATTGCTGTATTTTAAGTAAAAAAAAACTCACTAAAAAAGCGAATTTTTTTTTTAGCTTATTGAACCAAATGAAAAAGTTTATTGAGATCAATTTTCAAACTCAAAAAATATCTTTTCCAAATCTTATACCCGTAAGTTACAAATACCTGATAAATTATGAAAAATTTCGCGAAATAATCATTACCAAAAGTATTGGATATATTTAGGTGATTGAAAAATAATTTTTATTTTGAGCAAAATAGAGAAATTTGAAAAATTAAATGAATAACGTTTTTATTACAATTCTATGGAGATTTTTCTCCCAATTAATAATATATAAGGTTTGTTGTGATCATTTTAAAACAATAGATAATCGGGATGGTAATGATTTTGAGACACCCTATATATTTCATTTTATACTTTTGAAAATCTTGCAAATTTGTAGAAAAAAATTAAACCAAAACAATTCAGATTTTTTTACCATCATGGAACAACTATAAATGAAATTTTAACAGTGTAAAACTGATTTAAAAGTTTTATTTCGTTTTACTAACGCTCCAAATTATTGCTACATTATGTAATAACAAATTTAGTGTAAAAAGTAACATCAAAAATGCAATATATTGATTCTGTTGATACTAAATTTGCTGTAATTTTGTTTTTAAATATTTTGTGCAACACGCTAGAAAATGTAACCAGGGGCGTACCAAATAATTTTTGTGATCGCCTGGGACCACTTGATTTTTGATTTGCTAGGTTGAAATAAGTTTTCAAACAATAAAAAAGCGTCTTAAGGCTCCGAACACCATCCGCTACTGTAATATTGAAACCAAAAAATTATCTGACTTGAAAATTAAAAAACAAACAAACAAACAATGGAATACGACATCTAGCCTCCAAACAACTAACTTTTAGTTAAAATTTTATACGCTAGGGAAATAGGAACCGTGTTGACCAATGGCGACAAGTTGTACATTTTACAGTCAAAGCAATGTGAAGTTGCGCACACATATTTTGTAGTGATGGATGGAGCGAGTGTACGCGTGTCCATTATTTGGGGGTACCAATTTAGTAATTTGTTACATAGATTGAGTCACAAAATACTTGTGACATGCTCAATTGAATACTGTGTTTGCAAATAGTGGAGTGAGTGCATTATCAGGTAAAAAAAAAAAACATTTTATAAATTTAGTGAGGTTAAGTTTCCATTTATGTGTAATATTAATTTAATGTATCTCTTTTTTTATTAAATTTGTTTAACGTTTGTTTTCAAGATGTTTGCACTACAGCTTATAACAAATACGTACTGCCATAAAATAATTTATACAGCCCCCTATTCTTCACATAAATTTTAATGATACGCCACTGGCCTTACACGTGTTTCATGTTTTAAAGGCCGATTTACCAGTTATCGCTGCTTTTTTTATTAATTTTCCACTATGATCTATATTGTAATCTATGATGTCAATAAGCCTTTAACGTGTGTACTGTTTTTTCAATCAATATAAATGAAACGAACGTACCTTACACATTTTTTGTTGTAATTTAATTATTTTTATTACTCGAATACATTTTAAAGCCAATGTTATTTTATTTCTTTTAACGTTACACGAGGTACCTATACTAAAAAATAACCCGCCTTTATTTTCTTCCTTCTTTAAATGATTAATAATTTTAAAACATAAAGAGAGAAACATATTTAGATTTAAATGTTTAGACTGCAAGTGTTTTTTAAATTTAATTCGATTAATTTCCTTATACCTATTAGTTTTCTAAATAGATTTATATTCAACAAAAAATTTAAAAAGAACGGAGTAGCCCTCAAAGTCGATTTTTTTTAGAGTATCTCAACGTTTAAGAGTTCTGATTATAAAACCGAAATACAAAAACAATTATTTTTAATTCATCGATTTAATAAAACCATTAAAAAATTACAAAATAAGGCCAGTACAAAAATACAAGATAAATTATAAACGCAAAAACTACCCGCGCATTTTTTTATATCATCGTAATTAGTTATAAATGGTAGAAGTGACTGTCAAAAAATTATTTCCCAAATACCGGGAAAAATATTACATGACCAACATTTTTTAGAGAAAAAAAGATTCAAAGTAATTTTTGAAATTATCCTTAACTATCATAAAATTTCCTTTAGTATTAAAGTTTGATAGGAGATTCCAAAGTCTTGACAAAAGTTTTTCGAACACCATGATCATATGCTCGCGGGACAGGATACGCAATAGCAGTGCCGGATTTACGTATAGGCTGAGTAGGCCCATGCCTAGGGCCCCGCAGGACTGGTAATTTTTTTTTTAAATAATTAATTTTGGGCCCGAAACTTTATGTTTATGTTGGTAGCAGGGGTTTGGAGCTGGAGCTCGGATCAGTGGGGCAAAGGGTTTTTGCCCGGAGCTGGAGCGGAGGGAGTACGGAGCAAATAATTTAGATTTTTCGAAAATCAAGTAAGTACACAATTTAAAACTACCAATAAATAGTTGGCGGTCAATTGATAAATCGCTTAGCGAGTACGTAAAGGATATGCGCGAAAAATTTGACGAGTTTGAAGGAGCTGCAAAATCTCCTTATCCCGGAGTTGATTACAAAACCGCGAGTAGAAGGAGAAGGTTCAGAAAAACAAAACAGCATAATGACGGAACAAGTGATGTCCCAAATGAGCTTACACCGAAAGAACATTTTAAAATTAATGCTTCCTTGCAAATGGTAGACATTTTGATAGTATATTTATAGAAAAGAGACGTTGCTTATTTAAAAATGCCCAAGAAATTTTCATTTTTGATAAACCTTAATATTGAAGATAAGGAACTGCGAAGATTTAATGATTTATTAACTGAATATCGCGAAAATATTGATGATGGATTATATATAGAACTCAAATATTTTCATCTTTACCTTAAATCCAATTATAAAGTAAAATCTGATATTTCACATAAAGAAATGTACAAAATTATAGTCGATGACCAGACTGAATCATCGTTTTCAAATGTTGTCGCCATATTGAGAATTTATTTAAGCCTAATGGTACGGGGGAGAGGTCCTTTTCAAGATTAAAACTTAAAAAGTGACAGCAGAAGTATCATATCGCAAGAATTATTAACTTCGTTAACAATTCTTTGCACGGAAAGTGACAAAGGCGCAAGTTATCGTCTGACGACCCAATCGATAATTTTGCACGAGAAAAATCGAAAAAGAAAAAATGTTATTTTCGAAAAAGCCTAAATTTAGTATACATTGTTTTGTTAGAGAATGTGTAACTTTTGTATACAGGGTGTTGCATGACCAAACGGTCAAACTTAAGGAGCATGTTCCTTGAGTCAATTTAAGCAACAGTGTTATATACACCATAGTCCAAAGCTCGATGGTTATCGAGTTATAAACCTTTAAAGTTTATTTAAAAAAAGGTAAATTTTAACATAAAAATGTATGAAATACAGCTTTAATCTTCTAAAACATCGATTTAACAACAAAATGTTTTTTTTTTTTATAAAAAAATGCATCGCTACCTATCTGCGCCTTATGGTGTACTCGATTTTGTTTTGTTTTTTACGGTTTATTTGCTATGGCAACCAACCTAGTTATTTAAATAGAATACCCTATATATTATTACATTTTTGGTTTCGTCTTTAAATGTACTTTATAAATGTGAAAGGTCATATAGGCTTAAATTAACCGTTTTCGAGTAAATCACTTGTTTTTGAAATTTTTGAGCGATGTACTTGGAAAAAAAAACAATTACACGAAAACGGTTACTTATATGACCTTTTATATTTTATAAAGAACATTTAAAGAGAAATCCAAAAATTAAATAATATACTGGGTGTTCTATTTAAAATAACTAGGTTGGTTGACATAGCAAATAAACCATAAAGAACAAAACAAAATCAAGTACACCATAAGGCGAACAAAAGATGGCGATGCAAATATTATTAAAATCATTTTGTTGTTAAATCAGTATTTTAGAAGATAAAAGCGGTATTTCATACTTTTCCTGTTAAATTGGATCTTTTTTGTAAACTTTAAAGGTCTATAACTTTATAACCATCGAGTTTTGGACTATGGTTTATATTATACATGTTTTGCTTAAATTGACTCAAGGAACATGCTCCTTAAGTTTGGTCGTTTGGTCATGCAAAACCCTGTATATTACCTCTTTACAAAATCATTTGAACTATTGGGATTTTAAATAAATAGTTCTTAAGTGAGTTATGATCATGTCACTCCACCTGTACAAAGAGTCATGTCATATTAACAATAAATCTTGACTTTTATTGAAAGTAACTACAACGAGATGTTGGATAACATTTTGTGACATGCGTCTGTTATGTCACTGATGACTTAAAATTCACGCGAGAAAAATAATCCACCCGGCCTATGACCTCGTACGCAATTTTTTTTCTCGAGTGACTGAATAAAAAAATAACCCACCCGGCCTATGACCTCGTACGGAATTTTTTTCTCGAGTGACTAAATAAAAAAATAATCCACCCGTTCTATGACCTCGTACGCAAATTTTTTTCTCCAGTGACTGAATAGGTAAGTACCTACTTGTACCCTAAATAATTGTTATTTTACTTATTATTTATAGCTCTTTGTTTCTTTTATAAAATAGAGTATTTTTTGAGAGGATATGTAAATAAACATTGTATTAACTTTCTTTTAAATTGCTGCAGGTTTACAACATCAGATGGCTCCACCGCAAAATTGTAACTTTACTAGAAACGCCAAAACTCGATGTCTTTAATTAGCCACCTATTTCAGCGGCTCATTCCACGCTTTCGGCCTAGGGCCCATAACAACCTTAACTCGAGAGCAATAGAAACAAACATATACTTCAAATAAGTTAAATTTTTGTTGAGGAATTGGAAACGCTGTTTTTATAACGAACAACGATGATTACTAATCATAAGCTTGATTAATTCAGATTTCCCTTCTTCTTAATCCATGGCCTATCTACCCTCACGGGTGTAAGGCATTACCCTAAGGATTTTCCCATGTACCCCTTTAACTTTTCGTTTGTTGGAAGTGTCCAGTTTCGCGGCTGCACAACCGTGTACAGTTTTTTTTCCGCAACGTGGAAGACCCGTGAACAAAAATTAAGAAAAACTATAATTTTTTTTTCCATTATGCAAATCATACCTGCTATGTCTTATTTTATCGTACTCTATGCGTGGTGGTGATGCTTGGAACTGCCAAGAAAGTAGAGAACTGAGTCCAGAATCAGCCGACTGAATCCTTTCTTCTTCAGCGATTTCTTTCTCCAACTGAACCAAACCTGGCGGTTCCACGCCATAACGGGTCGCAAGACGAGCTACTTCCAGTAAACACAAGATGACGTTACGTGGTTGATTGTGCATCACTAAAAAGCCAAAAAGCAACTTGTTTGAGAAAACGGAAAGGCCGAACAGTTTAAAATTTAAAGGTCCATTTCACTCTCACCTAAATCGTCACTTTCAAACAACAAATGCTGGTGAACTCCTATGGAACGGCAAAAGTTTATGAAATTCTCCATATTGTCCCTTGAGAAGAAGCTGCGTCGCATTGCTTTTTCGAAGCATTTTCCCCTCACAGTAGGTGGCGGCTGCAAAAACAGTTTAATGTCAACACCAGGGGCACGAAAGGAATTAATAGTTAATGCTTCAAGACGGAAAAAATTTTGGAAGTAGTTGCCACAAGGTCGAAAATCTTTTCTTCATTTAGTTTCCTGTTTGACTTATGTTTGAAATTTAAGCTGGTGGTTGAGGAGTTTAGTGTGTTAAAACACTAAACAATCAAAAGAAGTAACTTACTCCTTTGATGAGTCCAGCATCAACTGCTAATTTTGCTCGATCTTGTATAACTTGGGCTAGATGGCAAAGGAGGACACCATTGTCTAATTCGGTCAAAAAATTTTCACCACTAACGTATGCGACACCTAGAACAAGACCATAAATAAAACAAGTTGGTCAAAAACTCTTTTTAATATCATACATTGGTTAATTTTCTGTCAATTTAGAAAATTATGTGCAAAAGACAATGAATGATAAAAACCTTTTACACTCTCGACATACGTCAGGAAGTACTCCGAATAGTATTAAGTGGAAACATTTTCAATAAAAATAATTTCTAGTTCATATTTCGTTAAAAAAAACAAATTTTGAACAATACTCTTGCGATGGGATATAAACGCTTTTTTGCATCAAGTCCCATTAATTTTAATTGATGTTGGTCCACCATGATAATTATATCATGATAAATATTACGGTCTACAAAACTTTATGAGTCATATTTTCCGCTTGGCTCATGTTCAAGTACAAACTAGTTGCAAAGGTAACACGATATAATAATGGGTTCTATAAGAACTACTTGCACTATGGACGTACCATAAACGTGACACCGATTTCCATTACCTATTACATTTTTACATATATATTACCACGGGGTTGCAATAAAGCGCTTAAGCATGAAATCTAACCACTGATGTATACGATAATAATTGGGTCATTTAAATCACTGAACTGTAAAATACAAAATAAATAATTTCCAACTTTAATACATGCTTTGTTCATTTGTTAAAATCTGCTGAATTGTACAAGCGTAAACGCCACGGTGTGGTAATTTTCATAAATGTTGTGACCGGCCTATGGTTTTGTGTATTACGAATACAAAAACTTGTGAGGCATCGCTTATTAGGCTGCAGATCACGTCTTACTACAATATGTTTTCATCCGGATGTGTTGATTGCGCCCCAGGTCACAGCCCTCGGATGAATTAATGTACACATTTGACCACTCGCAGTCGTCGTACTTAGTGACCAACTTAATTCAAAACGGAAGAGATAGAAACGAACCCTTCCTGTATCTCTTTCAAAGCGTACGCTACGGTACGCAACCACAAATTGTTGCTTAGGGTTTACTTTCAGTTTCCTGACAACTTACGAAACATTATTTATATCAGTCACATCGCAATGCATCGTAAAAATTGAAACATTCATTTTTTAGAAGTGCTGCTTGTCCAACAAACACCGATAGTAAAAAATCCGTTAGGTTAGAAACAGTATGGACTAATTATCATATTAACCAATTAAATTGGTGCATCTAAATACATAATTTCGTTCAGCGTAATGTCTGATGGCATAATAGATAATTCGATAACTATATTAACTGAAGATGTTGACAAATCATGATTACCATCAATAAAATATAAAAGTGTTTTAAAAAAAATTAAAGGCATTGGGGATTGTTCTGACTTCAGCTGACTGTGGTGAACCACGCTATGCTACCATTTCTAATTTGGAAAAGGGGTTGGATTCCATGGTGGTGTAGTTTGGGTACATATATGTGTTCTCATCAGCTCCATATCTGATACGTCCCGCATGCGGGATTTTTGGAATTTGACGGAGGTTGGAAGCCTTTGTATTTTCATATATTATCCTTAGTATAAACCATACTTTCCCGCAAATTGTTCAAAAATATGTTTTGAAACAAAACGTTTTGCAGTTTAGAATTAAAACTGCCCCTTTTTGGCGTATTGAAAACTGTCCCCTTTTTGGCGTATTGGAAACTACATTCCTTTAGAATGAATGCAAATTTGCATTAAATTAATCGGAGTGTGTGTATAGCCACTTGTGAATGCCATTTGATGAAGTCAAATTGAGACTGCATCCTTTTTTGCTACATTTTCAAACTAGCTGGTTTTACTAGAACAGGATCCGAAAATGGATTTGTTTCCCTAATGACAAAGAAATACAATTCAATAAATCTATCTTTTCCGCGTATGATTCACCAAGAGAACTTAGCAGCACGTATCTCCATTGCTGAAATAGACGCCCTGATGAAGACCTAATATATAAGTATAGTGAATTATATCCGAGCACGAGAACTGAACCACAGAAAATTTAAGTCTTTTAGAAGAAATGAACAATAAATATAGCGAAGTTCTATTATGTACCTCGGTGCGATGGCTAAGCAGAGGAAAAGGTCTGGAAAGCTAATGGTAGCAAAAATCATAAAGGGATACGAACAAAATGTCGTTGAACGATAACTGCTATCATATCGCGGGTAGGTATAATAATTGTTTAAAATCAGCAACTACACGTCTGTCGCATCCAACCAACAGTTACATTTTGTCTTATGGCTTTTTCATGAAAACGCGCAGAAACCACAATTATTATGTATTAGAAAGTTTACTGACGAAGATTCGTTTTTACTATAGATGAAAGAAACAACCTTTTTAATATCCTCTTCGTCAGATAAAAATTTTAAAATCAATGCATCAAGATAACTTAGCAGGAAATGTATGAACAGGATTTTTTTTAAGCGAACCTTACATTTTAGCTGACAGATTTGACAAACCGTATCTTCACGTTTTAAAATTAAGTTATTGGAACTTCAGGAAGTTACTTGGCCAACAAAAGCCGTTTATGCACGATGGTGCTTCTGTTCATTTTCTTACATTGTGCAACATTTAACTAAGCATTTAGTAGAAAAATGTCCAAGCTCCGATGAACTAGCTGTATGGCCACTTTGCTCACCGGCTTTTAATCCATTACATTTTAATCTTTGAGATATTTAAAAAGTGTGAGGTGTATGCCTCGTTATTTCACAAATTGGCCGAATCAACGCCAACAATTGTAAACTACTGCTACAATAATCGAAAAAAGTTTGAAAATCGATCATCAATGAGACGAAATGGAATCAAAACATC